>AWOL01S0041694.1:0-19341 GCA_000715115.1 Nicotiana otophora | reverse complement strand
TTTATCTAAAATTCACAATATATATATATATATATATATATATATATATATATATATATATATATATATAATTTTAATTAAGTAAAGAATACAACTTGCACAAGTAATTCATGCTTTTGAGTCCTAAACTACCCGGACTTTAGCATTAATAGTAGCTACGCACGAACTCCCGTCACCTCGTGCGTATGTAGCCCCCACAATTAGCAACAATTATTACTTTAATTACCTATGAGGTAATTTTTCCCTCACAAGATTAGACAAGAGACTTACCTTGTCTCAAAGTCCACTTTCTGATTACCACGTCGCGTTAATTTCTCAATTCGATGTCGAAAAATCCGAAGCTATCCAAATATTATACAAACTAATGAATATATGTTCAATAATTCGAATTTAGGCTGTTAATTAAATTACCCAAACCAAAACAGTAAAACTCCTAAAATTCACCCTGGGCCCACGTGCTTGGATTCTGGAAATTTTCGGATAAAAACATTACCCATAATATCAAGAACTCAAATATATAATTTCTACCCAATTCCATAATCATTTCCGTGGTTAAAATCCCATTTTTATAAAAAGCTAGGTTTGATTTCTAAGATTTACTAGTTATAATCTACCCATAATCTATGTATTTAACTCAAGGTGTGTAGAATTAACTTACCTCCAAATTGTTAGTTAACCTCCCCTCTCAAAAGCTCTGAAATCGCCCGAAAACAGAGGAAAAATGGGCAAAAATAGTTGATTCCCGTTCTTTTAAGTTTTCTATCAAACAGGCCTTTCGCACCTGCGGAGGTGGGAATGCACCTGCGGAAAAGCCTTGCAGGTGCGAGTTCCACTCGCATGACGGGGTTCTAAAAGTATTAATAGTAGCTACGCACGGTTCTAAAAGTTAAAATGACTGGTTGGGTCATTACAATAGTAATGTATGCGATTGATCATCAATTACAATATAGTGTATGTATGTGTATGTGTGTGTGTGTGTGTGTGTGTGTGTGAAATTACTCATATACTTAATTATAACATAGAACATTTATTTAGATAGATGCTATTATAATTTATTAAAAATAATTAGTTAATATAATTATTTATAAATATTATGCTTATAGTTTATAATTATTTATAATAATTGTATAGTTAAATAAAATAAATGCCTATAGTTTATAATAAAGTTTTTTATAGTTTATAATATTTTAAGAAATAAAAACACAAAACAAATAATTTAGTTTTCTTTTAAAATAACCGACCAAAGCTGGTCGGTTTATAGTCAAACAGTCAATACCTAATGTACCAACCAAAATTACCGAACAACTTTGGTTGGTAATTTTAAAATTAGATCTGAAATATACGGGATTTCCCCCAATTCTCTTACCTCTCTTCTCTAAATTTTCATACTCCTCACTCAATACCTTCCCCTCTCATTCTCTATTTCGCTCACACAAATGCCATTCCCCACCCCGCGTCGCCACTGCCCAGCTGCCGCCGTCGCCGCTGCCGCTGCTAGCCACTGTCCAGTTGTCGCCCCTCCTTATCCACCTCGTACAAATTCTAGGTTTGAATTATAACTTATTTCTTTTGTGTATAAATTTAATAGTTTGTTAATTAGTTATGAATTAGTTAATTAGTGTTTCAATTGATTATTTAATTTTGCATTTTATTGAAATCTAGGATTTAGGTCTTGTTTTAATTGAATTGATTACATTTGGTATAAATTGAATGTTTAAGTTTGTATTGTTTTGAATAATTTAGTTAGAATTGAATTATTAACTTTGAATTGAATTTAGTTTTTAGGATTTGTTCTTGTGAATCGAACTTTTAGGGTATGGGTTGAACTTTTAGGATATGAATTGAATTGAGTTTTTAGGATTTGTTCTTGTGAATCGAACTTTTAGGGTATGGGTTGAACTTTTAGGATATGAATTGAATTGAGTTTTTAGGATTTGTTCTTGTGAATCGAACTTTTAGGGTATGGGTTGAACTTTTAGGATATGAATTGAATTGAGTTTTTAGGATTTGTTCTTGTGAATCGAACTTTTAGGGTATGGGTTGAACTTTTAGGATATGAATTGAATTTTTAGGATATAAATTGAACTTTTAGTTTATGGTTAAACTCTTAGGATATGAATTGAATTGAGTTTTTAGGATTTGTTCATGTGAATTGAACTTTTAGGATATAAATTGAACTTTTAGTTTATGTTTAAACTTTTAGGATATGAATTGAACTTTTAGTTTATGTTTAAACTCTTAGGATATGAATTGAACTTTTAGTTTATGTTTAAACTCTTTGGATATGAATTGAATTGAGTTTTTAGGATTTGTTCTTGTGAATTGAACTTTTAGGGTATAGGTTGAACTTTTAGGATATGAATTGAACTTTTTGGATATGAATTGAACTTTTTGGATATAAATTGAACCTTTTGGATATGAATTGAACATTTAGGATATAAATTGAACCTTTTGGATATGAATTGAACTTTTAGGATATAAATTGAACTTTTAGTTCATGTTTAAACTCTTAGGATATGAATTGAGTTTTTAGGATTTGTTTTTGTGAATTGAACTTTTAGGATATAAATTGAACTTTTAGTTTATGTTTAAACTCTTAGGATATGAATTGAACTTTTAGTTTATGTTTAAACTCTTAAGATATGAATTGAATTGAGTTTTTAGGATTTGTTCTTGTGAATTGAACTTTTAGGGTATGTGTTGAACTTTTAGGATACGAATTGAACTTTTTGGATATGAATTGAACTTTGAGGATATAAATTGAACCTTTTGGATATGAATTGAACTTTTAGGATATAAATTGAACCTTTTGGATATGAATTGAACTTTTAGGATATAAATTGAACTTTTAGTTTATGTTAAAATCTTAGGATATGAATTGAACTTTTAGTTTATGTTTAAACTCTTAGGATATGAATTGAACTTATAGTTTATAATTAATTATATTTGCTATAATTTAATTTTTGTTGTAATTAGGAAAAAATAATTATCTTGAATTAACGAAAAAAGATTTAATTAATTTGTAATTATAGAATAAATTAATTTGTTCTTGTTTTATTTTTATAAATGGAACATCGTACTTGGATGTACAATAGAAATTATCCAAATCGGCGGAGATTGCGGGAGGATTTTGTAGAAGGGGTTGATGACTGTATTAGACATGCAATGTCACTTTCACCATACCAGAGTGAAGGAGTAATTAGGTGCCCTTGTGTCATGTGCGATTGTATGAAGTTTAAAAAAATGGAGAAAGTTAAGCTTCATCTTTATAGGAAGGAGTTTATAGAGAATTACTTTGTGTGGATTAATCAGGGAGTGATCGATGGTAGCCATGGGATATTTCATAACATGGTTGTTGGTGAAAGTAGTAGGTCGGTGGAGAATACAAATCATGATTCTAGAATTCAGGATATGGTTGCGGATGCTTTTGGGATGCACTTCGGGGGTGAGCCTAATGAAAATATTGAACAAACTCCTAATGATGATGCAAAATATTTTTATGAACAGTTAGAGGAAGCTAGCCGTCCACTACGTGAAGGAACTGTCTATTGCAGTTAGATTACTAAGTATCAAATCTGATTGGAATATTTCTCAAGCAGCCATGGACTCTTTCATTGACCTTATGAGTGAACTAGTTGACCCAAATATCAACTTACCTGGTGATTTCTATAAGGCAAAGAGATTGGTTTCTAAGTTAGGATTTTGGTCAATGAGAATTGATTGTTGTGAAGATGGTTACATGTTATATTATAAAGATGATGCAACTTTAGAAAGTTGTAAATTTTGCGAAAAGCCTCGTTGCAAGAGGCTTTCCAGCGGGAATATGGTCGATGTAAAGACGATGCATTATTTACTTCTTATACCTAGGTTAAAGAGGTTATATGCGTCGATGAGTTCTGCTCCTCATATGAGATAACACTTTGAAAATAGAAGACCACATGGTGTTATGTGTCATCCTTTAGATGGAGAGGCTTTGAAGCACTTTGTTGTCGTAGTTGTTAGGTTTTTGGTTGGATTTGTGGTGATTTTGTGGTTGTTAGAGTTGAATTGGGGGTATTGGTATACTGTTTTGATTTGGCAGATGGTGTAGCTACCAAAACAGGCATTTTCTGCCAAACTTAAACCCAAAAAACTGACCAACCTTGGTCGGTTACTAATAAAAAAAATTAAATTGCAGTTTACCGACCAATTTTGGTCGGTTAATGTACAATGAATTCCCAGAATTCAACATTACCGACCAACTTTGGTCGGTTTTTTGGGTTTAAGTCCAGTTTACCAACCGAAGCTAGTCGGTTTTTCTAAATTTTAATAATTTTAAAAAATATATTTTTCAATACCGACCAACTTTGGCCGGTACAAAAAATTAATAAATTTAATACGCCGACCAAGCTTGGTCGGTTATGTTAAATTAATAAAATAATATTCTGACCAAGTTTGGTTTGTAATCCTATTAAAGTGTCAGATGGTCGTGTAGAGCATACCGACCAAGGTTGGTCGATAATTTCCGACCAACTTTGGTCGGTATTCCTTTCCGACCTCTAAAATACCGTCCACATGTAAATAGTCACATTTTGGACGGTTATTGGCCATTACCGACCAAAGTTGGTCGGTTATTACCGAATTTCTAGTAGTGTTTCAATCATTTTGTAAGGGCATTCACGCATAACAAAGCAATATATTACGTTTTCCCTCTTAAGCCTTCTTATTCAGTTGTTCAACTCTTGCTTTTCAATACTATACTCAGTTGGTTCGAGGGCGACCTAGCTCGAAGGCCAAAGTTGCGCGTTACATTGGTTTGCTTCATTTTACAGTTAATTTCTAACTTCAATTCTTATCTTTCTCAGTTTGTGCCAAGTGAAATCACATATCCTTAAAACCACTTACAAATTTAATTGTTATCCGATTTTAAGGGTAAATAGTTTGACGCCCACCGTGGGGCAAAGGATAATAGTGATTTCCTGGTGCTAATTTTCATAACACACACTGCTTCACACTTGTTCTTGTAAGCATTTTTTATTCCAGGATCAGCATGTCGAACTCTCAAGAAGTACTCACACACATCGACAATGGTCTTGGTTTTCATGGAGAAAACGACAACGTAGCTGCCCCAGGAAATGAAGTGCCTCAAGTTGATCTCGAGGGAGTACCAGTTGCATACCCCATCGACATCAGTTCCCATGTTGCCCTGAATGCAAATTTGGGTGTCGACCCCGAAAATAGCATCCGCAGAGACGTTCGATCAGTGGGTCAGAATGCACAGTGCGGTGAATAAGGCAGAATCAGCCTTCGAATAATATTTGAAATGCTGCAGGCTCAACAAGTTGCAATAGCACAACTTTAAAATCAGAACCACGTACTGAGTAGGGTCGAACCCGAGCCACCAGAGGAAGTTGTTCAAGGGCCAGACCAGTGTCGGGGAGGTCAAATGTGAATGAGTTAGGGACCGACCCTGCTATCTTGAAAATGTTCGAAGAGCAGACAAAGCAAATTGAATCGGGGGAGAAGAAGATTGAAGGAAATGACAAAAAAGTGGAAACATATAACTCCTGAGTTGATCAAATTTCGGGGGCACCACCGATTTTGAAGGGTTTGGATTCAAAGAAGTTTGTACAAAAGCTCTTCCCCCGAGCGCAGCTCCTAAGCCCATTCCGAAGAAATTTCGCATGCCAGAAATTCCCAAGTATAGTGGAACTACCGACCCTAACGAGCATGTCACTTCTTACACATGCGCAATAAACGGGAACGATCTAGAGGACGATGAGATTGAATCCGTACTGCTGAAGAAATTTGGAAAAACTTTATCAAAGGGGGAGATGATATGGTATCATAATTTACCACCTAACTCCATTGATGCTTTTGCCATGCTCGCTAATTCCTTCATCAAAGCACATGCCGGAGCGATAAAGGTCGAGACTAGAAAGTCGGACCTCTTCAAAGTAAAACAGAAAGACAACAAGATACTCAGAGAGTTTGTATCTCGGTTCCAAATGGAGTGTATGGATCTGTCCCTGGTCACTGATGATTGGGCCATTCAGGCTTTCACTCAAGGCCTAAATGTACGAAGTTCGGTAGCCTCACAACAGTGAAAGCATAACTTGATCGAATATCCAGATGTAACCTGGGTCGATGTGCACAATCGGTACCAGTCAAAGATTAGGGTCGAGGATGATCAGTTGGGGTTCCTTCCGAGTCCGTTTGTCCAAACAGGACCATCAACAGAGTTAAAAGGGATATTGACCGGGAACCACAGTCAAACAGAGATCGATATCAGCCATACGGTGGAGATCGGAGAAACAACGGGCCTGGACGTAACCCCGTTCGAATTGATAGAAGAAATGATCGAGGACAGAGATCTCGAGGGTTCATGAATAAGAGCGGTTTCGACAAAAATGTTGAACCCAAAGAAGCACCACGACTATCGGAATACAACTTCAACATTGATGTATCAGCTATTGTATAGGCCATTGGGCACATCAAAGACACCAGGTGGACCCGACCTCTGCAGACTGATCCGGCCCAGAGAAATCCTAATCAAATATGCAAATAGCATGGCACCCACGGTTATAGAACAGAAGATTGCAGACAACTGAGGGAGGAGGTAGCCCGTTTGTTCAACGAAGGGCATCTTCGAGAATTCGTAAGTGATCGGGCTAAAAACCACTTCCAGAACAGAGATTCAAACAGACAGAATGAGAAGAAGAGGCGCAACACGTGCTCCACATGATTGTTGGAGGGGTCAATATTCCTCAGGGGCCCGTATTCAAACGCACCAAGGTTTCGATCACGAGGGAAAAGCGGACTCGAGACTATGTACCGGAAGGGACCTTGTCTTTTAATGACAAGGATGCAGAGGGGATCTTACAACCCCACAATGAAGCATTGGTAATATTTGTCCTTATGAATAAAATTCAAGTTAAACGTGTTTTGATTGATCCAGGTAGCTCGGCCAACATTATCGATCGAGGGTCGTAGAACAGATCGGCCTACAAGACCAAATTGTGCCCGCAGCCCGAGTATTTAACGGCTTCAACATGGCAAGCGAAACCATCAAAGGTGAGATTACTTTGACAGTGAACGTGGCCGGGACCTTCCAAGAAACAAAGCTCCATGTGATCATGGGTGACATGAGGTACAACACCTTGCTCGGAAGGCCGTGGATCCATATCATGAGGGGAATACCCTCGACCCTTCACCAAGTTCTGAAGTTCCCAACATCGGAGGGAGTCAAAACAGTGTACGGGGAACAACCCTCTGCCAAGGAGATATTTGCAGTCGATGAAGAGATACCGGTATCGGCGCTCTCATCAATGAATGGATTGGATTTGAAGCGAAAGCAGGAGGTCAAATAGCAACCACAGATACCGACCTCAGCCTAATTACAGAAGCAAGGGATTGACGAGGATGACGACTACTGGATCCCTCGATCCTTCATAATTCCCGGTGACTCTGACGCCACCAAATCGACGGTCGAAGAGCTGGAACAAGTCACACTGGCCAAGAATCAACCCGAACGAAAGGTATACCTGGGCACGGGGCTAACCCCTGAGCTCAGGAAAAAACTTATTCATTTCCTTAAAGCTAACATAGATTGCTTTTCTTGGTCCCACCTCGATATGACAGGGATCCCACCAGAAATTACCACTCACAAACTGAGCCTGGACCCTAAATTTCGCCCGGTGAAGCAAAAAAGAAGGCCCCAGTCCGAGGTCAATCATGCCTTTATCAAGGACGAGGTAACCAAACTTCTCAAAATAGGATCCATTCTGGAAGTAAAGTATCCTGAATGGTTGGCAAACGTAGTGGTAGTCCCTAAGAAGGGAAACAAACTTAGAATGTATGTAGATTATAAAGACCTGAATAAAGCATGCCCCAAGGATTCTTTTCCTTTGCCTAATATCGATCGTATGATCGATGCCACGGTCGACCATGAGACTCTCAGTTTTCTCGATGCCTAATCCGGGTACAACCAGATAGAGATGAACCCGGAGGATCAGGAAAAGACCTCATTTATCACTAAGTACGGTACCTACTGTTATAATGTAATGTCATTCGGTATAAAACATGCTGGTACAACTTATCAACGCCTAGTAAACTGAATGTTCGAAGAACAAATAGGAAAATAAATAGAAGTTTATATTGATGATATGTTAGTTAAGTCCCTGCGAGCAGAGGACCATTTAAAGCATTTGCAGGAGACTTTTGATATACTGAGGAAGTACAATATGAAGCTCAACCCCGGAAAGTGTGCATTCGGGGTTGGCTCGGGCAAGCTTCTTGGTTTCATGGGGTCCAATCGGGGAATCGAGATCGACCCCTATAAAATCAAAGCTATTGAAGATATCACGGCAGTGGATAATGTAAAAGTTGTGCAGAGGATGACAGGGCGGATAGCCGCCCTAGGACGATTCATTTCGAGATCCTAGAAGGAACTAAAGCAGTATTTATCGAGCTCGCCGCTGCTTCACACCCCGAAAGTGGACGAATAGCTTTACCTGTACTTAGCAGTCTCGAAGATAGCGGTAAGTGGAGTCCTGGTCCGAGAAGAACAAGGTACGCAATTCCCTGTCTATTATGTTAGTCGGACCTTAGGTGAGGCCGAAACTAGATATCCACGCTTAGAAACATTAGCGCTCGCTTTAATAAGCGCCTCAAGGAAACTAAAACCATATTTATAATATCATCCAATATGTGTTGTAACAACTTATCCTATTCGAAATAATTTGCACAAACCCGAGCTTTCGGGTCGATTGGCCAAGTGGGTCGTAGCAATCAGTGGGTACGATATTGAGTATCGACCCCGAACCACCATCAAGTCTCAAATCTTGGCGTACTTCATGGCTGACTTTACGCCGGCCCTCGTACCCGAGGTTGAAAAATAACTACTGATAAAATCGGGTACATCTTCGGGAGTCTGGACCCTCTTTACAGACGATTATCGCGCCTTTTTGTTCTCGTGAAATCGGGCCTCGACGTGTGACCCTCTTAGCTTTTTTCTGGACCCTCTTAGCTTTTTTCTCTTTTAAATGAGGTATTAAAAGAGGAGAGTCGCCACCTAACGATTTTTAAGGTGCGTTAGAGCACCTATTTGAAAATAACTCTATTTTAACTAGTCAAAGCCACCAAAGATCGGGTAAGGGCTCAAGTTACCTCAAATAGAAGGTGTTAGGCACTCCTTGAGGTCCATAACTGTGGGTCCCGGCAAAACTTAAATTATATGAATTAGTCTATGTAATCAAGTAAGCAAAGAGAGTACAAAATCTAAGAAATTTATTACAAAGAGATCTTGAATAGGGAGGTGCAGCTACTTTTTCATTCTAATAGAAAAGAAAGAAAGGGGGAGGGGGGGGTCCTAAGTTTTTTATCCTAAAGGATCACCCCGTGCAACATAAATAATATTTCATAACTCCCTTGAGATAGGGTGTTACTCATATTATCCAGAAGGCACAGATTATCATCTCTCGGGCAAAGTTGTTTACCTAAGAACGTTCTAATTCAATTCTAAGTTGTACCCTATGCGTGCACTATCCGTCCCATACCTATGGTCCAGGAGGTTTTGGACCTCTATTTGGATGGTTCTAGACCTTATCTAGGCTGCTCAAAAATGCAAAACTAGGCGACAAACAAAACACATATTGGACTTCAAATATGGCAGTTAAGGGCTCAAGTTAGTCTCCACACTTAAGCAACAAATTCACGCGAAACAGGTTTTCATGTTAGGCCGTTTCAGAATTAAGAACCTTAAGCCCTATAGGCATGATTTCTATGTGACTATGCATTAAAATATACAAGAGGTTTCAAAGGCAAGGCACTGCTTATCTCCAAATAATTATACGATTGTTGCATGCTGATTTGAGATTGCAGATTTCCAGTTATTTAACCTATAGATGATGTGTCTAGGTGTGAATCACTAAGTGACAATGAAATCTATTAGAGGAAAGTCCAGAATTATTCATGCTTTCTAATAATAGCGTACGTGAAACGATGTTTGAGCGATTTAACATTAACAAATTATGGCGAGTAATTATATCCTATAGGCAGGATCTCTAACGTTCAGCACTTAGAGCTGATTTTATCATCATACCTTAATCCTATAGGCATATTTTCTATGTGACAGTGGCAAACGAAATAGTCAGAATACTGTAGGCATGATTTCTAGTGGATGCTGATGCGAATTGAAATCAATGACATTTATTCCTATAGGCAGGTTTTCTAGTAGCACGTAGCAGTAAGCATAATTTGCAGCACTTTGAATTCATGTTTGCTAGCAGACTCTCTATGTGTGTGTGCTTTCCCAAATGGCATGATTTCTAGAGTGCACATAGTGATGGAATAGCATATATATAGCAAGTCAATCACTGAGTCTTATAGGAATATTATCTACCCATTTGGTATGCACATATTAGAAATCTACCCATTCCCTATTTTACTAACACCCCAATCGTTTATACAAAGTTACTACAGGCCCATTAATGAGTAAGATACAAATATTATACAAATAATGACAATAGGCCCATAGCAGTCCCAAATGAAATACCCAGCACTATTTGGGCCTTCAGCAATTCTCACACAGCATACCAAACTTCTAACAAAGAGTCGTATTCATCAACACAACCCCATAATCCATAGAGGGGCCCAAAGTCAATTCATATAACCATATTGCCAAGCATTGCATCATTTAAACCAACCGACTTAGATGTACAGTAGATAATAGGAAGAAAGGGGTTGAATGGGGGTAGTTTAAGTTTCAGGGAATGACTAAGGACCCAAATCCTAGTGTGTTAGCGTTCACAAGGGTCTCAAATGGACCCCGAGCAGTGCTCACACTAGGGAGGTCAGCAGTAAAGCCTAGGTAGCCTTGGCTTTCAGCCGGCTAAGAATGAGAAATGTAAGAGAGCATTAGTAACAAGTGAAGGAGAGTGGACCAAGGTTGAGAGACAGGAATTGAGGGATACAATTATAACTTAAAACAGACATGGCAAAGTTGAGCATATAGAGCAGATAATCGAACAGGTCATAGGATTTAAAAGCAAGTTTAGTAAGATTTAGAAGCAGGTTCGACACTTAGCACATAGGCAGTCACATATTGGCAGAGTTAAGGAAAGAACAAGTTTGCAGGATTGACAAAGATTATCATGCCCAATACCAAACAGGTGAAAACCTAAAGGTCCAAATTATGCTAAGTATATATCCTAGTGTCATAACATAGCCATGTTAATTCCATATCAGACAGCAGAACTGCATTAGACATGATGGGGCAACACAGATTATGACAATTACTGGTGGATCAAGTGAGCCAAAAACATGCTGAGGGACATATTAATAGGGAACTAGTCATGGTTGGTAGAGAAGGATCTTAACACAGACTTAACACATACTACATGGCAAGATTACCATTACAGAGATTCAGAACAGAATGGGAAAACAAGCTCATGTCAGATAATAAATGTAAACATTCAGGTTTTGGACACAATAGACTAATTAACTAAAGAAAGTACAAATTATGCAGATGAAGCATATTCAAAAAACAGAATTGATATTTTAAGCAGAACTAAACACTAAAGAGATGCTAACAAGTGCAAAGGTCACACACAGCAGCAGTTCAGAACACATTGGCTAAACGGATTTAAGAGAATCTAAATTGCTCAAATTAGGCAAAGGTATGTTTCAGAGTAGCCACATCATGTGAAATTAAATGCTAAAGAGACATAAAACTAAGGTAAAGCTAGCAGAATTGCACACAAGGGCAGTCCAGAAACATATTAAGCAATGAATTTCAGAAGTGAGAACGTATACGAATCACAGACACATAAGAATGAAATTGCAGAAGTCCAGTAACTTACCAGTTAAACGAATAATAGTAAAGAGCAAAAATTCCATAAGAACCCAGAATATCAATACGTCAAAGTTCTCAGGAGTTTCGAAAGAACCCCATGAAATACTCGCACTAAGAGAAGGTTGAATAACAGAGTCTTAGTGGCCTTGGCTTTCAGCCGGCCAAAAACAGAATACAGAATAAGAGAATATCATAACAAAACCTCAATGTTTTAGTGAAAAAATGTCGATTTCAGTCTCTCCTAAAAGGGGAATGGGGAGGGGTTTATATAGCAGTAAACAATGAACGAACAAACAAGGAAACAAAATAAATCAATCATAGAATAAGGAAAGAAGGCATGCAAAATCAGTTCAAAATCAATTTAGGAGAGAAATCTGGTAAACCCTAGTTTTTTTAGGGAAAGTGTAAATCACAGAAATTCAAACAAAATGGGACTCACATAATACAGTGTTGAACGTATGTAGATACAATAGTGCTCAAAATCAAAGATTCGAACCCCTTTTTGTTCGATTTCGGAGATTATTGCTTGCCATGTTTAGGCAAGCACTTAGGCAACACCACAAACGGACAACAAGTACCAGAAGGATTCGAATATGGCAAGAAAATAGTAGTCGAATCTCATTAGAAGAGGGATTAGGAGAGGGTTTAAAGAAGGCGACTAGGGTTTAGAAAAGAGAAGAAGAGAGAGTTTTAGGGCGGCGGGTTAGAGGGAATGGGGGATTAGGGTTTGAGGTTGGATAATTAAAAGGGGTAGGTTAATTGTGGGGCGGGTTAATTAAATGGGTACCGACCGAGTTTATTAAAGGGGTGTTTGGTTTGGGCTTCTGATGAGTGAAGTGGAGTGGGCCAAAGGTTTGGGCCTAATTTGGTCCTGAAATAGCCTTGTATTGGGCTATAAAATAAATATGCAAAATTATTTAAAAATTAATTCATAAAAGAGATTAATAAATAATAAAATATTATTTATGCAGTAAAATGATTTATAATACTAGCTTGACATTATAAAAAATATAAAAAATGCTTTTTAGCACAAATAATATAATAAAATGTAATTATGCATAGAATATAGGCTATTCTTTGCAAAATTATGTAAATAGCCTAAAAATATGAATTATAATTATATAAAATAAAGTAAAATATTATGAAGCATATATATAGATGTAGAATAATAAACTGGATGATTGAGTCATTATAAAAATAATATAAAGGATAATTTATAAATATTAAATGATTTAAATGCAAGAAAAATTGATTTTGAAGTCTTAAAATTATGGAAAAATATTTGCATAAATCTTGTAAATTAAATAATAATGTAAAATGATATTTTAAAAGTATATATATTATTTAAAACATATATGAGAGCAAAATTGGGTACCAACAACTGTGCTTCGAACGCGAAGGTCTCCGGATTAGGCATCGTACTAAAATCACCCACAGGTAATGTAGTTAGACACTATCAGAACTACAAAACTGACTAACAATGAGGTCGAGTATGAGACCATGATTGCAGGTCTCGAACTAGCCAGAAGCTTGGGGCGAAGGTCATAGAGGCTAAGTGTGATTCCCTCCTCGTGGTAAACCAAGTTAATGGGACTTTTGAAGTCCGAGAAGACCGAATGTAGAGGTACTTGGATAAACTACAAGTGACTCTACATCGATTTAGGGAATGGACCTTGCAACATGTACCTCGAGAACAGAACAACGAGGCTGACGCTCTTGCAGACTTAGGTTCATCGGTCGAAGATGAAGAACTCAACTCGAGGACTATCGTACAACTCATGAGATCGGTAATCGAAGAAGGTCACGCCGAGATAAACTCCACAACTTTAACCTGGGATTGGAGAAACAAGTACATAGAGTTCTTAAAGAATGAGAAGCTTTCATCAGATCCAAAGGAGTCGAGAGCCCTGCGCACAAAGGCAACACAATTCACTTTGTTCGAAGACGAAACACTGTTTAGTAAGACGTTCGATGGACCGTTGGCAATATGTTTGGGATCGGGAGATACCGACTACATCCTATGGGAAGTAATGCGACAAATTCCAAAGGCACGCGCCCATGATTCATCAACCCGAGGAACTACACTCGGTCTTGTCCCCATGGCCCTTTATGAAATGGGGAATGGACATCGTTGTCCCTCTCCCGTCGGCCCCAGGTAAAGTTTAATTTATTTTGTTTATGACTGATTATTTCTCTAAATGGGTTGAAGCACAGGCTTTCGAGAAAGTTAGAGAAAAGGAAGTCATAGACTTCATTTGGGACCACATCATATGTCGATTCGGGATGCCCTCCAAAATTGTATGTGATAATGGAAAACAATTCATCGGCAGCAAAGTAACTAAATTTCTCAAGGATCACAAGATCAAAAGGATCCTATCAACACCTTATCATCCCAGCAGGAACGGACAAGCCGAATCGACCAACAAAACCATCATCCAAAATCTTAAGAAGAGATTGACCGACGCCAAAGGAAAATGGAGAGAAATACTACTCGAGGTTCCATGGGCATACCGCACAACATCAAAATCCAGCACCGGAGCAACCATTCTCGTTAGTTTATGGCACCAAAGCTCTGATCCCGGTCGAAGTCGGAGAACCTAGCATCAGGTTTCGATATTCAACAGAGGAGTCGAATAACGAGACCATGAATACGAGCCTAGAATTGTTGGACGAAAGACGCGAAGCCGCTCTCGTCCAATTGTCCGCTCAAAAACAGCAGATCGAAAGGTACTACAATCAAAGAGCCAATCTTTGACATTTCAACATTATGGTCTTGGTGCTAAGAAAAGTAACCCTCAACACCCGAAATCCGAATGAAGGGAAACTAGGTCCGAACTGGGAAGGACCGTACCAGGTTCTCGAAATCATCGGTAAAGGATCCTACAAGCTTGGCACGATGAATGGCGAATAACTACCGAGCAATTGGAACGTATCGCACCTAAAACGATACTACTGCTAAGGTACGGCCCCTTCCATTTTCATTTATATTTTAAACTAATCCTTGCAGGTGTTCGACCAGAAACAACGATGGATTCTTCGACGCGAAGCCTTTAGGTTTGAAAGCACACGTTGCACTCTTTTTTCCTTAGACCGGTTTTATCCCAAATGGGTTTTTCGGCGAGGTTTTCAATGAGGCAACCACTGATCATGCTAACTTAGAACAATTCAATAGTATCCGAGGTTTCTTTACAATCAACCTCGAATACTGGGGGGCATTTCCCTCGAATGTCAACTTTGATGCGAAGAAATTACTTCATGGAAGTAGAGTCTCGATAGGAAAAATTTGTAAGGGCCAAACAGTAAAACAAACCGTGCCCGCATAGTTTGCTCGAGCCCTGGCACAGAACATATACGCATGTATAATCATTTATAAAGAGAAGTATTTTTCTTTGCCGATATCTCATGCCTTAGAAAATATTTTCTACTTTACAATTTCATACTCTCGATCTATTATGTAAATAGGTAGAAGTTTTCCTCTGCTGGAAAGCAGTCCTTCACGGATATAGGAGCTTACTCCGATGTTGCTGGTTTAGTAGAACAAGCGGATATCAGAGCGATAGAGCCGTATGATGGGCAACTATCTCCTACGGTTCGGATTAAGGGCCGACCGTAACCATAGTTCGGATAATTACCCCCACGCTCGGGGACTGCCAGCCGAAAAATAAACGAGATCGAATCATTAAACTCCGAGATCATAAGACCTTTCAGGCAACCCTCGGTTTTTATAGGCCACGGCTACCCCACTCGGGGACTGACACTTCGGGCAAGCTCGAAGTAAAACGGAAAAATAAGACCAAGGGGCAAATCCCGAACTAAAACGGCTACGGCCGAATGAACACGGTTCGGAGACGTCCAAATTCCGTAACAAAACAGACCTTCAAATTCCCTCATAAACCGGTTAAAATGGCTACCCCCGGTAAAATCATAAAAGGCTTCGATAATATCAAGCCTCGAAAACTCTAATGAGTACAAAATTGTTCGAACTCCCGAACAGTTCCTTATTGCATTCTAAGGCATTACAAGTTTTGCAAATACAAATGATAAAAAACTTTTTCAAGCCAAAAAGGGGAGAAAGCCATAAACAATCTTTTTACAAAGGCTATATCGGCCTAAAACAAAAGCCTAAGGGCTGTTTTTGCTTTGATTTCGAGAGACCATCCTCGCTCAAATAAAAAACTTAAGGGTTACCTTACTTCGAGTTCGAGCAAACACTCACTCGATCGTAAAGCCTAAGGGTTATACTAGTTCGGTTTAGATCAAATTATCTTAGAATACAACTTCATAATTTTATAAGGCAGAAAGGAAGAAAGTTTTTATATATATACATGTCAAAAATCATTTACAAAGGAAACATGGCCCGATCAAATTTCTCTACAAAAGACCAAAATGGTCTTAAAAGAAATTCAAAAAACACTAAAGGACTTAGTCTTCTCCGGGAGCAACATCTTCGCTCTCGAGGCCTTCTCCGCTTTCAGATCTGCTCATACTCCCAGAATCATCATCATCAGGAAAGGCCAAAACTCTGGCTTCAGCTTCGAACTCCTTAGCATTCTCGATCTCGGCGGTAAGATGGAAGCCGTGAGTATGGATCTCCTCGAGAGTCTCCCTTCGAGACTAGCATTTAGCATGCTTGACAACCCAGTTTGCTCGAGCCTGAGCAGCTTCGGCAACCTCCTTTGCTCAAACCTGAGCAGCTTCAGCGTCGGACCGGTAGACGGCCACCATTGCATCAGCATTAGTCGTGGCCGTTTCGACCTCCGTTTTGGCCGCTACAAGTTCTATGGCCAGCCTCTCTCGATCGGAAGTTGCTAAACCCAACCGAAACTGGAACTCCTCAATTTTCTTGGCTTGAACCAAGGCCTTCTCTTTCAAGCTTCAGAGTTGGGTCACAGCCGAGGCCAGTTGAGCTCGGGCAGCTTCCTTTTCTGAGGCAAGGCGGTCCATGTTCTTCTTCCACACCTCGGCCTCCGCTTTCACTGCGTCCACTTCCTCACGAAGCTGCCCGATCACATCGAGCTTTCGCTGGACCTGTGGGACTGAACTGTTAGCCACCACGCCCGAGTAAGTGCCATTAACTTCAAAGATTCTTTTTACCTGCTCAGCCAGATCAACTTGTTCTTTCTGAGATGCTTCTAGCTCAACCCAAAGTCCTTTTGCTTCCCCTTCTCTCTGCTCACTGAGAAGCTTAAAGGCATCTCTCTCCTCAGTAAGCCCTCAATTTTCAGCTTCGTACCGGCTTAGCTCCCCTCGGGATCGGAAGAAAGCCTCGTGATGAAGCACAAAAGCCTACAAAAATAGAAAGAAGGAATTATACAAGGGGACAAAAGTACAAGTATGAAAATTGACAAAGCAATTATGAACTTACCTGATTCAGGGCCTGTTGGGCTTCGTTAAAAAGACAAGGCGCTCCCACTTCGGCCGAGCTCTTCTTCGGAGCCCCCAAGTCACTCAGACCGGTGACGTCTTCTACCCCAACAAAATAACCACGGAAACGTTCTTCCTCTCCGTGGGCTCCCTCCCCGTGACAAATCTCCACGGCCTGAGCATCGCGTATCATCGACTCAGAAAATGGAGGAAACGAGGTGGAATCCCCGATCTCTATTGGACCAAGTGGGTCTTTTGGGGCGGCGCCTCCATCTTGGAGAGTCTCAAGCCCGGTTGCTGCACCGACATCCACCGCCTATTCAACGGTCTCTTCGCCCCGAGATAAAGCATCTTCGGTTCCTCTCGGCTCGGGGACTTGGGCCGAAGTCTCCTCCTCAACCTCATTAAGCCTAGACGGAGCAGTATCAACTCCCACCGGTTCTAAAGTTCTCCGAATCTCGTTTCTAGCTTGCGCACAGGCCACCAGCCCAGAATCATCTTCTTTCTCTTCTTCTTCTTGTTGTTCTTCTTCTTCTTTTTCTTCTTCCCTTAGACTTTGGACTGAGTCCATAGTTAGCGGGATTGTATTCCCCTTAGGTTTATGAGCTGTTCTCTTCTTAGGTTTTTGACCCTCGGAGTTCGAGGCACTTTTCCTCTTATTCTCCTTCGCCGGTTTCGAGATAGGTGGTGAAACTTATTCATCACCGGGCGGAGGTCTCATAGTCGCATCCTTTCCGAGACCCACAAAAGGATAAAGTAAGTAAACTCATGTTTGAAAAGATGCTTGAACGATAGGCAAATCGGTAAGTCAAGAAGAAGGCTTACCATGAGTACGAGCCTCCCACCGGCCCTTTGACAAATCCACATGTTGACGTTGAAACCAGGCTCCTAACCTAGTTCTCGAGGTGGGGAACCGTACCCGGCATCCAAGCAACGGCTGCCTCGAGAAACACACTGATTAGAAAGGGTGAAGAAGTAAAAACAACGAATAGAAATTAAAGATGGAATTATACTTACGCTTCATATTCCATTTCTCAGGAAATGGCATGCTCTCAGCTGGGATTATGTCCGTGGTCTTCACCCGAACGAACCGGCCCCGATCTTTGTCTTCATCTATACTCGAGATGAGCACCTTGGTGGACCGGCATTGAAGCTTTATCATCCCACCTTGATATAGTCGAGGGCTATATAATCTTACAGGTGGTCAAGGGTGAAGGGAAGCCCGTCAATTTTGCTCACGAAGAAACGGAGCAGTATCACGATCCTCCAGAAAGAGGGGTGAATTTGGCCGAGGATCACCTGGTATTGCTTGCATAAGTCTACGATGATCGAATCGAGGGGACTCAGCGTGAAAGGATAAGTATAAATACTCAGGAACCCTTCCACGTGGGTGGTGATCGCTTCTTCTGGTGCTGGTATCACAACCTCTTTGTTTTCCCAGTTTCAATCTTTCTTCACCTGGTCGAGGAGGTTTTTGGGTATTGAGCATATATATCTCGATATCGGCTCGCATCGACCAGGAACCGATGAGGTTTTCTCAACCTTAAAGTCAGAATCTATGACACACCCCCCGGGAATAAGTTCTTTAGGGCGTAGCTCCACCACTGGTTTCTCGCCGGCCGACCGAGATGAGGAAGCAGCCTCTTTCTGTGGAACAATTTTAGATTTTTTAGCCATTTAGTTTTTGTGGGCAAAGAAGAATGGAGACTGAAGTATTTGGTGTTTTAGGAAGAACAAGCAAAGAAACTCAAAGATTTGAAGATAGGAAGCTTTGAAGAAGGCAAAGAACTATGGAGATTGGAATGAAAAAGATTTGAAAGTAAAGTTTGAAATAATGAAGAAGGGGGCAATTTATCGTTTTCACAACGACGGTTCAAAACTGGTAGTAGCCGATCGTCGACTGACGCACATTAAATACCTGGGAAACTGTACCGACGATACGTTTCTGTCACGTCTACTGCTTATGTCACGACGATTATGTCATGATCGAAGGCTCAAATCGTTTCTTGTCATTATTCTCTAAAAAATGAGGGGACAATCTGTATACGGTCAAAATCGTGCTTACCCGATTTTGTTTGGTCAATCGAGACCGGGGTGGCAGACCGAGGTTCAATCCCAAGTTATATTGGATCATTACATGAATA
>AWOL01S0041690.1:18882-46362 GCA_000715115.1 Nicotiana otophora | reverse complement strand
ACCCTCCCCAGACCCCACTAGTGGGATTATACTGGGTTGTTGTTGTTGTTGTTGTTGTTGGCTCGGATGAATAAATCAACAGGTCAAAGGGGAAGGCTTCCATTTCAGTTTCTCTTCAACAAGAGAGTCAGAACAGACTAGACACTGATAAATATGCCAAGTGCAAACTGCAGTGGAAAATATCGCAGTCAAACTCCTAAAATTCTTTAATAATATGCAAAAGAATCACATTAGGAAAAAAAAACATACCAATGATTATAGCACAGTTCCAGAGTAGTAGCTTGATGAGGACTCCAATCATGATATATGCTCTTGAGTTCCTTTGAACCATCTAATTGAACTTTTTCTGGATTGCCTATAAATTCTAACATATATACCTAATAGTTTTCCGATCGACCTTATGGACCACCTGGTTTTATGTTTGTAAAAGGAATTCTGGACCATCAAATGTCAAGCAGTTACCTTTCTGTTTGATGTTACAAACACTGGACCATCTCTATGGACTATGGTACCATCGAATTATGTATTTCTGATCAATTAGAGAGGAGTATATATGTATAGGATAAAGTATGTTCATATTAAATGTTCCTATGAGAAAGCGACATGTGGAGCCGAATAATCTCGAAGAGAACGACATTCATAAAGGCGAATTGAATACATGTCACCCGATAGCATTTAATGGAAAATATTCTATAGCATTAAATGCGCGGTCTGTTACAGAGAATATGTCATTCACTACCTACCGTTACACATTCATTAATGGCCTTCATAATTGTCATTTAAGAGGGGCTTGATCCTAGGACCTTGTTCCCTAGGTGCAACTATAAATAGTGAGTTCCACAGTCATTGTAGAGGACACGAATTTTCTGACAAACTAATACTATAACTGCAACAACACTTACTAAAAAGACTATTCTACGACCAACTGCCTACTTAATTACACTTCCGGCATTAAGAAAGTTCCTTCTTCTACTAATATGAGATAAACCGACAGCCGGTACGGGACTAAGGGACTANATAGGTATGTTCAACTAGTTATTTGAACTATTCAATAAGAATAGGGATTTTCAATGCTAGAAATGCCATAACTCTCTTTCTGAATGTCTCGACTTTCTTTCTCAAACCACCGGACAGGGGTGCGGAAATAGCAACAATTAATGGTAGAGCGGAAATAGCTTCTGATTTGATTTCGCCTGAAACGAATCCCTCGCTTTGATAAGAAATATCTGAGTAAACAACCTTTGAGCTGAGGTAATATTCCATTTTTAGGGTTAGCTTTGCGTTCCTTGAGTATGTTTCTGCCCTAAACTAAGAAAGAGTATAGTGCTCGTTTTGATAAGAGTATTACATACTATCTGCTGGAATGTTTTCAACGTCCCCCTTATGCAACTACGGGAATTTCTTCTGGTTCGCTACTATCTTTTCCTACAGCTCACGACTGACCTTGAACTGGCCAAAAAGCTTTCTATTTGAACGGAATTCCACAATTGCAGAAGCTTCGGTCTCGATCGATTATACTTTTGGTTAATTGGGTAGGTGTCGATAGCAGCAGAACCTTTGCTTTGGTCCATACCACGAAACAAGCAAAGATCTAAGGCTTTCTTTGCTCTGCCTCTGGGCCCGAGAGCGAGGTCCAATGATCCTCTTTTCAATCTCTTACTTACTCTCTCGTGCGATTAACTCTCAAGCCATAGCGAACAAGTAAAGAAGGAATGACCGAACGAAGTCGCTAAAGGCAGGCATCCATCCTTCCATTTGATCAAAGGCATCCGAGCCGAAGTAATTCAATTCACTCGAAAGGAGAAGAGCGTCAAGCAGCCCCAACTCTAGCTCCAGAGGGCTCCGTAGAGCAGGAGAATGCTCAGGTCCGTCTACGTGTGATTCCTCATTTGGTTCCTAAAACGTGAGGTGAGCTGCTGATTCTACTCTTGGAGTGACTCAACATAATGCTTCCAGAAAAGGCTTTTAACCGGAAATAAGATAAAAGAATAAAAAAAAAGACCATAGTAGATCTATGATTAGCCCTCGGTCGGGATGGTCCTGTCGAAGAACTTGATTCATGCAAAGAAAGAAACTTAGGATAGGAGACTTATGGAAGCAGCAGGGCTGGGTCTGCGAGTGAAACCCCAAAACCTCAAATCCCCTAATGCCTATCAAATAAGAGTCCTACCGAGGATCCGGTGTCTAAGGTGTCTAGGATTTCTCCCAAAAGTAAGTAGGAGTGCTCTTCCTTTCAAGCCTTCTGCCTTACAGTCTATAGACCTTACCTCACTAATCTTTTATTTTCTCTCGGGATTTTGTTTGAGTTGCTGTCTCAGTAGTTGCATTCCCTCTAGTCCCCTTGAAAGAGGAAAAGGGCCTAAGCCTGTTTAGTTCCATCTCCTTGAGTTTCAATTGGAATGCTAGGGGTTTACGTCCTAGGGTAAGTCCCAAAGTCCTAAGTTCTTCCTTTCAATCCAAGTCGAGGTAATAGTTTCTATGGTAGGGCTAACGAGATTTCTTTTGCTTAAGGCTAGGCGTATAGATAGGTTTCTGGATCTCGAGATTAGTTTAATTTCTCTGGCTAGGAATAATAAAAAAAACTAGGAATAGCTGATTCTAGATCAATATCAATAAAAAGCAGGTTCTAGGGCAAGTGAATTTGAAAGCAGTCTCTTTTAAAGAGAGTTAGAAAAGCCAATCCAGTTGTTTCCTTGCAGCCAGTGGATGAGAGTGCCCTTACATATAGTTCCAGGCCAGTTCCTGTTTAAGTTGGAGTTTCCTATGGAAAAGGAAAAATTTCCTATGCTTAAAGAGTTTCCATAACCAGGCCTAAGCGTGAACCTATCCAATTTCAGTGCCATATGAGTCAAGAGCTAGAGCAATAAAGTAGGGATTTTAGGAAAGCGGATTATCTTCTCGGGGAAGCGGTGCTCTCTTTCGCATAAGCCCTTTGTTAAGTAAGGTGATGGTGCTCTTTATCTGCTGCTTTCCCTCCTGGCAAGTGACTTAAAGAAAACAAGTGAAGTAAGCCCCCCCCGATACAAGCGAGCTAAGGGGCTTGAAGTTATCCCAATACCAGAGAGACACTTCACAGAGTGTGATACTAATGGTTAGGGGGATGGTAGTAACCCAACTGCAAGCACATGAACTCGCTATACCAATAGTTCTCTGCCCGCAACCCCAGCTCCTACTTCGAATGATAGAACGATTCGAAAGGGGCATACGTACGGCTTTGACTAAACGACTAACTAAGGCTAACGGAATAACAGAATCGGAAGCAGACGTAATCGAAAGAAAGCTTGGGCCGAATGGAAGGGGCTTGCAACGATGGAAGGCTTACGGGATAGGGGCATACTCATATAAAAAATTTCCTAACTAAACCAATTGGGGTGATAGACCCGCGAAGCAAAAGCATTTTTCCTAGCATTGAACCTTACTTCAAAGACTGGAAAGCTTACAACACAGGTAATAGAGCGAAGCCTTAGGCTGATAAACTGATTGAAGGCAGACCAAGAGCATTACCTACGAGGATTTATTAGGATGGCTCAAAGACTGATTCGGTCTTTTCCTCAAAGGCGGATACGATTGAATTAGCTTTGGACTACGAGAGAGCTAGACAGCGGGGATGAAAGGTTTGCGAGGAAGAATCAATGGCCAATGGTTCTACAACTGCAACAGCACTTACTGAAAAGACTATTCTACGACCAGCCGCCTACTTAATTACACTTCCGGCATTAAGCAAGTTCCTTCTTCTGCGAATATGAGATAGACCGACAGCCGGTACGGGACTAAGGGACTGTGGGAATAGCGAAAGACCGGATTCAAAGATATAGGCCAATCAAAAGGAAGATGGTGAAAGACCACCACAAAGAGACCCCCGCTCACACCTTAGTCTTATTCGAAAACAAAAGCGGATGGACCTTCCTCAAGAAAAAAGCCAATCTGATTTCGGGGGGCATGTAGGCGGAGAAAGGCTGGGAAACTATAAGGTCTCGTAGGATAAAGACAAAACGTAGGTAGGCTTCCATGCGGAGTGAAGGTAACTAGCCAATTCCCCAAGGTCTTGTAAACTAAGGTGGTAGTGCAGACAAGGTTAATTCACTCTGGGATTGGTAGTCATGTCTGCTCTGACGTCGAAAACATTATTATTATATGATGATAGCACCTTATTAGCAAGAAATTCCATGCTCTCCTCTTAGAAATGATCTGACTAGGGCTACTTTCAAAACTGCGGATTCTGTAATAAGACCCTATTCATGGGCATTCTCCGACTTAGAATCGAATTCATACCAGGTAATCTACGATCTACCCAGCGCCTTAGTTTATGTTGAATAGGCATACCCGACTTTCAGCTAATTGTTAAATAAAGCTATCCATGCTTTAATTCCTAGCTTGAAAGCATTATTTGAAGCAAAAAATTTGGTAAATCAAGACTACACAGAATACTTGACTTTTTCATGTATAAGACCACAAAAGGTATTCGTCAGTATTTGGAATAAATAGCCTTCTATAATGAACAATAGGATGTGAGGGAAGTCTAGTCGATAAAGAGAAGAGAACGAGGAATGTATCTACCAATCCAATAAGAAGATAGAGTGGAAGAGAAGGGAACATTATTCTTATTCAATGTCTATTCAATATATCCCGATAGTCTAGTGGTTAGGACACCTCCCTTTCAAGGAGGCAGGGGGGATTCGAAATCCCCTGGGGGTATGGGTACTACGAAAGGAAGTTGATCACGGAGAGAAGGGCCTTTGTCTAGTTCAGTTTCACTCTAAAGAATGTCCTTTTGTCTTCCTATTCCATTCTTCCTATCCTACAAGAAAGAAAGCTCTAAGCGCACAAAGAGAAGGTAAGCCTTCTTTTCTTTCAATACTTGCTAGTAGTGAAGATTGTTCTTGCTCACCTTTCTGTGATAGTTTTCATTATCGTCCTTAGTTAGCAGACGCCTCTCTCTTATCATTTCTTTACAAAAGAAGATTCTAAAGAGCAAACAAAGCAGCAAGAAGAAAGCCTAAAGGCACATTCAAGGGAAGGCTCGGACAGCTGCCAAAGGGCTTCCCTTAGGGGACCTATTATACCATGTCCCGGAATAGAAGACAAGAAGGAGGTTTGACATCACTCGTGACACAAGAAGGTCAGCTCACCAAATGGGGGAAGAAAGGTCATCACTTGAGAGGCTTGCTTCGCTCAAAGGTGGGAAGGAAAGTCAGCACTTGAGAGGCTTGCTTCGGTAGGAGTCAAAAAGAAAAGGATCAAGAAGGAACTGCACTCGATGAATGGAAAGTCAGGCTACAAAGGCTCTACTATTATTGTTCTCGAAGCAAAGACCCATACAATTCCCTTTTTCTTATATAAATAATAAATAATAATAAATATACCCTTTGATCGCTAAAAGTATGTAGCCACATAAACGAAAAGAAGCCAAGCTATCTGATGAATTTGCTGAAAATACCAATGCCGCATCACCACCTGACCTCTTGACTCAAAGTCTTGAGCCACGTAAATCAACCCCAAGGCTAAACGAGTCCTTTTAGGATGAGGTTGATGCTTTTATAATCCTTGATCGGAACTGGTCTGAGATCGAGAATTTTCCCTCTAATATAAAACTTACGAGTAGAAGGGCTCATCCCAGAAGATTTTCCTAGAGGTGAAAGGGGAAGGGGCATTGGTACTTATGCAAGGTCGGGTTAAATGAGTTCCGCGGGTAAGCAATTCGGTGCAACCTTCAGCTGATGCCATTGATGTAAAAAAGACATCTAGAATAGATCGAGCTAAATGTTGAATCATAAGTAAGAGGGATAGCTCTTCCTTTTCTCTTTATAGGTCTACTTCTTTCACTACCTATGCCTTATAGCAATAAAAATAAGATTCTTCCGGGACCGGAACATGGAGAGTTTTGACTTACCGCCACACCTTGATTTTCCTTTATTACTATTACGTTCTTCCCTTACATCGTAAAAGTCAGGGTTAAGCTATAGAACTAGATACGTAAGAGAAAGAGAGGAGAGCAGAACTTTACTTCTCTGCTGAGGCATAAACAAAATTCAAACAACCTCTAACTAAGTAGTTTAAGTGGTCCGCTGTCTAACATCTTTCGTATCTTGTTTGTGTTCGGTGACCTTCGCTGAGGTTTTTGATCTACCTCCAAAACCTAAATCCATCTTTTTAAATGGCTAAGGCCTAGATTAGGTCTTACAAAAAAGGCTGTCCAAAGAAATAATTAACTCCAAGCTGGCATGGCTTTGAGGTTCACTCAAGATCCGGATTCCCTCAGGGATTATTAATTACGTATACATAAGGAATATTTTACAAAGCAGACCAACACGTTTTATTCATTAATAGTCGTTACATGGGAATACATCAAATAGGAAGCTTACACACACATAGAACAGCCATACAACTAAACACAATATTACAAAGTTAACAACGGAAGCATTGAAGACTACTAGTTATACATGCAAACACACCCAGAAAAAGCAATCTACTTAGGATAGGAGTAGATCTCCACAAAACAAAGAAAAAGAAGAAACACGGTACTTTGCATCTACAGACACTTATTTAAACCTTCTAAAACTTAAAGAATTGACGGGCTCTTCTATTCTAGTCTCCCTGGCAACCACGGATGACAGCACCAACAATTAGGTCTTCATATTCTTAGAGGAGGGCATGTATCCTATCTTCCAGGATGCTAATATGGTCCCGGATCCGCTGCATGGCTGTAGCCACAAGTGCAGGATCGATGGGAGGCAGGTGCTCCCAAAAGACAGTCATGGTTTCCTTCCTTTGTTCTTTTTAATTTTCAACGGCTTGAATTGATTCTTGAATTGTTGCAAGTCTTCCGATAGTATCCATTTCAGTGTTGTTGGAATAACTGTTACTGAAAGTATTTCTTTTTGACTTCTACATTTCTCTTTGAAAATATAGACTAAAAGAAGCTTCTATTTATAGGCCTTGGAGGCGCTTAACTCTTTCTTACTATTAAAAATAATTGTTGTTTTAGTTTCATAACATGTTACAACCCCGGATTTTCATGAATATAGAACCCCATCTACTAGATTTTAGTGTGCTGAATAATTATCTTCGTACTCCAATCCGTACGAAAGGCACCCTTTCTTTTGGTGGGTATCGCCACGTGGCTTAACCCCGGATCACTCCTTAAGGAATAGGACATAATAATATAGCGCACATCAGAGAAGAGAGTACCCCCTTTATTATAAGACAGGCCCTCTGCGTCCTTTCTTAAAAGATGGAGCAATCATCACTCGACAACTCAAAGCTGACCGGTACAACCCGCGTGCTTGCCTACTCGTCATGGCCTATTTGTACCAAGCTACAATCTCTTCCCTTATAAAAGATAAAGGGGCCTCTCGGCCAATCATCACTCGATAACTCGAAAGCGGATCAGTACAAAAATATTTGTTTACGTAATGCCCCTTAGACCTAGGGTTTCGCCGTACCCTGCTTACTCATGTTTCACTTTTACTAGCTTCTACTTGTCTTTTTTTATTGGCTTATTTATAAAATGGTATTAGAATTTGGGACGACTCTCCCTGGCCAATCCTCAGTCGTCCGTCTTTGCTTAGAACCACTATATCTTGATTGATCTATTTTTTTATACCTTTACCGTTCACTCTGTAAGTTCACTAGAATACACTAATACAACACTAGCTATAGCAGTAACTAGTACAATGAGTCAGGGGCCGGGTGAATTCAATAATAGACGTATGTTGGCATTGCAACCTTCCTTCTCCTTTCAGGGAGAGCAGATGCAGGTATTTTGGTTTGTAGGTAATAAAACCTACTATTTCGCAATGAGGGAAAGGAGTGAAAAGTTATGTGAAGTAAAAGAGGAGTTAAGAAAAAGTCTTGTTTATTAACATTTAATAATAATGAAAGTACTTATTTTATTATTTTTTAATTCACATTTGATTTTAATTCAAATTATAATTATATCCTGTCTCTGTAAGGTGAGAGTGAAATTTTTCCTTTATTTTGTCCTTTTCATTCACTCGGATTTCTTCCGTTTCATCGATTTTGTTCGGATCCCACCTTTCTTCCGAAAAAAGGGAAGGAGAAGGATCTTCTTCAGTGGATCCCTCTTGTTCGTGTTTAGTCCCCTTCATTTCGGAAGCTCTTTCTATTTCTACATCTCTTTCTTCCTCACTTTCCACCCTTTCTTCTGTTTTTAGGCTTCTCTCAGTTTCTTAGTAAGAATGGGTGAGGGTATTCTGCCTAAATAGTAGACACATATAATAAATAAGAGAATACTAAAGATCCGAGCCATAGAATTCCCCAATTCTAACAAAGGGTACTTATTAGATCGAATGTACTTCTTAGATTTAATATATTGATTTTGCCATATCCAGACAAATACCAATCCAAGCCATTTCATGAATAAAATGTGACCAATTAACCAATCAAGAAAACCACTTGTTACAAATAAGATCTTGTTGTTGCATCGAAAGAGATAAATATTTGATTAATTATCTATATGACCATTAAATCGTTGGGTTATTTGTTCTTAGCAAAAATCATAGAAAATGGATGATAACGGAGTCAACATCGCAAAAAACGTTGAGGCCCAAGGAAATCAGCCTCAGCACGAAGACTCAATCAGTGATACCCGCAACGAGGGGATGAGGCCATGCCAATCCACGACGGGCAATATCTGCGACATGTTTGAGAGGCAACTCCTGATGATGTTGCAGACGAGAACGTCATGAATATTGTAAGGATCCTGAGGGAGCAACAAAAGACCATTATGGGCCATCTCTTATGACAGGATTGGGTCATGATGGAATTGAGGCAGGCATTATCGGGTACTTCCAACAATGCGAATGGACGAGGTCCAGTTCCTCCAGGTCTTCCCGCAAACCAAACAACGTAGAGAGTCGACAACAACACCTCGGGGTATGAAGTCGGCTTTGACAGGGCTAGGGGGAATGGTAGCAGATCCAGTAACAACAATGAGGATGATCCCTTCACCACCTACACAATGATGGTGAAGGGGAATGATCTAGCTTCGCACGAGATTGAGTCAATCTTCTTAAAGAAATTCAGGTAGTACCTCACAAAGAGGGCCTTAACATGGTATTGATTCTTGCGTGAACACTTCATAGATTCCATCGAGATGCTCGCGGATTCATTCATCAAGGCCCATGCCGGGACCAGAAAGGTACAAGCCCAAAATGCCGACATATTCAGGATTGCACAAGGAGAGTCCGAGTTGCTGCGGGAGTTCGTGACCCGATTCAAGAAAGCAAGGATGTTTCTCCCAGCCGTATCGGACGAATGGGCAGCAGAAGCATTTACTAAAGGGCTGAATCCGAGAAGTTTTGATGCTTCTTGAAAATTGAAAGAAAGTTTGCTCGAGTTCCAGGAAACAACATGGGCAGATGTTCACAAGTGGTATGAGTCAAAGATAAGAATTGAGGATGTTCAACTACGTTTCCCGGCGTTGGCCAAGGGTCGAGACCAGGAAAGGAATAAATAGAAATCAAAAGATGATTTTGACATAGATCGACTGTCTTCAAGGGTTCGGTATTTTCCCTATGAACAAGCCGAAGGACGGGGCAGAGGGTTGTGGTTGGTAAATAGATTCTCAACCGATAGGAAAGCTGATCGCAGCCGAAATAACAGGTCATTGCAGAATAAGGAGATATCGGGTTCTCGAGATTCTTCCTACCCTAGGCTTTCTGAATATAACTTCAATGTCAGCATAGTGGAACTGGTGTCGGCTATGAGGAACATTAAAGATTCACGGTTCCCGAAGTCAATGAGATCCCATCCCAGCCAAAGAGATCCTAATTTTTGGTGTAAATACCATGGGACCAACCCCCACCGGACAGGGAACTACCGACATCTGCGCGAGGAGGTGGCGACATTGCTGAAAAATAGCTATCTCAGATAATCTTTAAGGGACCGGGCAAAAAACAACTACGACTGCAATCATGATATTGCAGAACCTTCAAAAGCAGGAGCAGATCCCCTACGCTTGACAATCAACATGATTTTTAGGGGAACAAGATCAATGATGTGACATTCTCGGTGGTGAAAAAGATAAAGGTGTTAGTGACACACAGTAAGAAACTCCGAAAAGTCGTTGAGGACGATATTACCTTCACGGAGGAAAACACATATGGACTACTGCTGCCGTACAACGATGCATTGGTAATCTCTCTAAATGTCTTAGATTTTAAAATAAAATGTGTTTTTGTGGACCCAAGAAGTTCAGTCAATATTATACAATGGAGAGTGCTGAAGCAAGCCAAACTGATTGGAAGCATCATTTCGGCCACAAAACTCCTCGTTGGGTTCAATCTGGCAAGTGTAACAACTCGAGAAGAGATCCTACTGCCCACAAATGCCGAGGCAGTGATGAAGACGACCCTTTACGAGATAGTAGATGGTATATGGGCTACAATATCATACTGAGGAGACTATGGTTACATGAGATTAAGGCCGTAATGTCAACATATCATCAATTACTGAAGTTCCCAACTCCCTGGGGAATTAAACAAATAAGAGGAGACCAACCGGCAGCAAGGGAAATGAATGTCATCTTAGTTTCCAACAACAAAGGGAAGGAGCATGCAGCATAGCAATTACAGTAATTTGCACCTCCTTCCGAGCCAAGCGAAGTCAACCAGGGAGAGGAGACGTCGGAATCATATCAGGTACCAAGATATTTCCAGGTACCTGAAGAAATGGATGCAATAAAATCCACGGTGGAAGAACTTGAAAAAGTCGCATTGTTTGAAATGTTCTTAGAGAGAAAGTTCCTCTTGGGGCCGGGACTAAAACCCGAGCTCAGGTATGGATTTATCGAATTTCTTAAATTTAATGTTGACTGTTTTGCATGGTCGCATGCGGATATGACAGGTATCCCGCCAGAAGTGGCCGTGCACAAACTAAGCCCGGATCCCAACATCCCTCCAGAAAGACATAAAACACGTCTTGTTATCGAGGTCATAAACAAATTTGTCAAAGAAGAGGTAACTCGATTACTAGATATCGATTCAATTCGAGAGGTAAGGTATTCTGCCAGGTTAGCTAAGGATTTAAATAAGGCGTGCCCAAAGGACTCGTTTCCATTGCAAAACATTGATCAAATGATTGATGCAACGACCGAGCACGAGTTAATGAGTTTCCTCGATGCTTACTACGGGTACAATCAAATCAAGATGAACCTAGAGGATCAGGAAAAAACTTCGTTCATAACGAACTTCGGCACATATTGTTATAATATGATGCCTTTCGAGCTAAAGAACCTCGTAAACAAATTTTTTGATAAACAAATAGGGAAAACTATGGAGATTTATATAGATGATATGTTAGTTAAGTCGTTGAATGCATGTTATCATCTTAAACACTTGCATGAAGCCTTTGACATCTTAAGGAAGCACAACATGAAGCTTAACCCTGAGAAGTGTGCCTTCGGGGTCAGCTCCGGTAAGTTCCTAGAATTCCTGGTGTCGGAAAGGGGGATCGAGGTTAACCACGATAAAATTAAAGCCATCAAAGACATCCTGGACCAATTATCAAGCGTAAAAGAGGTTTAAAGGCTGATAGTGAGATTGGCCGCTTTGAGCAGATTCATTTCCCGACCTCACTCCTCAAAAAGAAGAACAACTTCGAATGGACTCTTGAATGTCAACAGGCTTTGAAGGATTTAAAAAGGTATTTGTCAAGTCCTCCATTACTGTTAAAATCGGATGAAGGCGAACAACTGTTGATCTACTTAGCGGTCTCGGAGGTAGCAGTAAGTATCGTTCCAGTCCTTGAGGACGAAGGTACACAATCTCCTATATATTATGTTAGTAAAATTTTGACGGGAGCAAAAACTCGCTACCCACATCTGGAAAGACTGGCCTTAGCCCTCGTAGTCGCCGCGCAAAAACTAAGGCCTTATTTGCAATGTCATCGGATAGCTGTGGTGACCACTTTTTCCCCGCATAATATTCTTCACAAATCTGAACTTTCAAGTAGGCTGGCCAAATGAGTGAATTTGATATAGAATATAAACCTAGCACTGCGATTAAGTCCTAAGTTTTGGTCGACTTTGTGGCTAACTTCAGTCCGAGACTGTTACCTTTAGCTACCAAAAAAGCAGTGATGGTGTCGAAATCAACATCAGGTGTTTGGACCTTGTTCACGGATGGAGCTTCCAATGTGAAGGGGTCCGGGCTCGGCATAGTACTAACCCCCCCTCCAGGAGAAACCCTAAGGCAGGCCATAAGAATCGTTCCTCTGGCTAACAATAAAGTAGAGTAGGAAGCTTTGATTGCAGGACTCGAGCTAGCACAGGGACTAGACTCAAGGTCATAGAAATCAAATGCGACTCCCGTTGGTAGTAAATCAGGTCTACGAGATCTTCAAAGCCAAATAGGAATGCATGCAACAATATGTAGTGAAAGTCCAGGCTCTGCTCTCTCGGTTCATAGAATGGTCAATTATGCACATCCCGAGGGAGGAAAATGTGGAAGCAGATGCACTAGCCAATCTTGGATCATCCATAGAAATGAAGGATTTGGACTTTGGTACGGTCGTACAACGTATGCATTCGGTATTGGACGCAGATAGTTATTACAAGGTAAATGCGACCAATTTGGTCTGGGACTAGAGAAATGCAATAATTGATTATCTCGAGCACGAAAAATTTCCTGAAGATCCTAAGGCATCTCAGACGCTGGGCACTAAAGAAACTCGATAGAGCTTCAAGGGAGGACAATTGTATAGAAGATCTTTCCAAGGCCTGTTGGCCTGATATTTGGGAGCTTCCGAAGCAAACTATGTTATGCGAGAAGTCCAAGAAGGGATCTGCGGAAATCACTTAGGCGTGAATTCCTTAGTGTTAAAATTAATTAGGGAAGTATAAACCTGGCCCCGAATGGAACAAGATGCCAAGCCTTATGTTCACAAATATGATAAATGTCAACGCCACGCATCGTTGGTACATCAATCGGTAGATCTACTACACTCAGTTTTGTCACCATGGCCATTTATGAAGTAGGGGATGGATATAGTCAGTCTGCTGCCATTGGCCCCAGTAAGGTAAGATTTATTTTGATTTTAACTGACTATTTTTCTAAATGGGCTGAAGCAAGTCCCTATCAGAAGATCGGCGAACGCGAAAAAGTAGACCTTTTATGGGAGAATATAATTTGCAGGTTCGGGATACCAAAAGAGATAGCCTGCGACAATGGGCAATAATTTATAGGTGCAAAGGTCACAAAAATGATTTAAAAATCAAAAGGATCATATCCTCACCCAATCACCCGAGCGCAAACAGTCAAGTAGAATCAACGAACAAGGTGAATATACAAAATCTCAAAAAGAGATTGGAAGCAGCCAAAGGCAAATGGCCCGAAGAGCTACCAGGAGTACTATGGGCGTATCTAACAACGGCCAAATCAAGCACATGGGAGACTCATTTTTCTCTTGTATACGGAGAAGAAGCCCTGATTCCGGTAGAAGTAGGGGAACCTACCCTGAGATAGTTTCGGTAGAATGAAGAAATAAACAATGAAACTATGTTGGTCAAATTGGAGTTGCTTTACGAATGCAAGGACTTAGCGCATATAAGGATGGCAGCCCAGAAGCAGAGAACGGAAATATATTATAATTGAAGAGCCAACCTCTGTTATTTCAAAGTAGTCGACTTGGTTTTGAGGAAAGTAACTCAGAACACACGGGAGCTCAACGCAGGAAAGCTAGGTCTAATATGGGAAGGCCCCTACCAAGTTTCAACTGTCACGGGAAAAGGGTCATACAAATTGGAAAATCAAGACAGAGTAAAGTTGCCGAATAACTGGAATGTGGCACACCTCAAAAGATACTATTACTTATGAGCCTCGCCTACATTGAAAGTATGTGCTGCACTCTTTTTCCCTTCGTCCAGTTTTTGTCCTAATTGGGTTTTTCTGGCAAGGTTTTTAATGAGGTATCAACGGAAAGCATACTACGAAGGAAGCTTTGTCTGCACAAGTAAGACCTTAAAATAAAAAGGCATACAAGCAACGAGCCACTACAGAGCGGTTAGATGGTGTTTTGCTCGATAGCAAAGCTCCTACCGGGAAGTTGAGTTTTTTGTCGCGCAAAGATTACCCGACCATTCACAAGTGCAAGTATTGGCAGATTGTTAGATAATATTTGATTCGATAGCATAAGTTCCTAAGGGGAAGTGAAGTTTCATATCGAACTGAAGATTAACTAACCACTCACTAGTGGAATCCTCAAAGGTGTAAAACTTCCAGTGTTCGAATTTGCATTTTTCACATTCAAAACCTTGGGGGAATGATATAAGGATACGGAAATAATGAATGCCACATCCACCTAGAACACGAAACCCGGAAACAAAGATGTATCATCGGAACCGGGGACTGCACGTCATCCCCGTAGAAACAAGTCGTAGAAATTATCTACAAGTAATGACAATTTCCTTTTAGCACAATGAATGTTTATGTACTTTTGAAAATGGAAGGAATAAAGTACATTCCTTTTATTTCTATCTTGTTTCATGTCCTATCGATGAATTAATTTTATCATTTGAAAGTTAAACAAGTACTTCAAATGCTAGTGCCGTACTGAACTGGAGACTTTCTCTTCAAGAGCACCGTAAAAATAAGAGGGCCCTCTTTATGAAATCCTCACGTTAAAAGGTTGATTTAGGAAGAACTTATGCCCGGAATCCCTATACTACAGGGAAAAAATACACCTGAAGCCTCACATAACTCGGCACGGAAAACTTGCGAGAATACTTCGACAAAAAAATGCGAAAAGAAAAACTTGCGCAATACTTAAACAGAAAGTACGCAAAGAGAAAAACTTGCATGATACTTAAACGAAAAGATGTTTCTATTCACATTTATTGCCAAGCGGCACAAGTACAAAGATATGAAAAAGAAAAGAAAGCAAAAAGCTAAACTACTGCACCCCCAAAATCTGGAGGAAGAGAAGCATCGGCACCCTCGGGAGAAGTAGCAAGTATACCACCGTCTCAATAGCTTGGCCTTCGCCATCTTGGCCTTCGGCATCATCACTTTCTGGTTCTTCTTCAATTCCCGAAATCTCAGAACCAGAACCAGAAGAGTCAGTATTGGACCGGAAGACCCCTTCGAGCAGTTGACTCCAGCTCACGGGCCTTAGCAATTTCGGCATCCGAGTCAATGATGCCCGCTTTGGCCTATTCTAAAGTTTTTATCCTCATGCTATACATAGAATATGTTTTTTCAACAATGAGGGAAGCCACTCAGCGCTGGAGTTCTTCTTTAAGATGGTCAACCTCAGTTGAAAGGCTATCTCGCTCGGATCTAGTGGCCCGGAGGCTGACATCGAGGTCACAGACAGTGGAGTTGAAAACTTTATTGTGCTCTATGACTATCTTTTGCCTCTCTTCCAGCAGGGCATACTTCTCCTCGGCAACAGTAACTTCATTATCGGATGCAGCAAGAACGACATTGTGGACCTCGACCCACTTTGCCCTAGCTTCTTCAAATTGTACCTTTAACCGGGCGGTCTCCTGGCTAAGGGTCACTACCTCTTGCTCACTTTGCTGCAACCGAGCCTCCAATTCAACAGCCTCAACAACTCGTGCTTCCAGTTTCGGAAGGCAAGCAGCGATCTGATCCCGCTTGTCCAACAAATGTTCCCGCTCGGAGTTAAGTTCCTCCTTATCTAGAATCAACCTTTAAAGGCCCTCGGAAGCAAGGAATTTAGCCTGCAAAATAAAAATGTAAACTCAAAATCCTTCCATAACAAAGATAGAAGAAATAAAAGAGGAAACAAAGATTATACCGCCGCTGCGTTATGCACGACATTGTTCAACAAACACTCTCTCGAGAGAGTTTGTATTTTATTCCTATATTTATCTGAAGCCAGAGGCTTCATATAATTAGCAAGTTCCACCGGCCGAGAAAGCAGATGACATCCGGTAGAAACTTAGAGGGTGACGTTCATCCTCATTTGGGGATCATTAGAGGGGGCAGAATAATTATGCCCCAAATTCCCATGAACTGGGAATTAGGGAAGATTGACATCTTTCTCTCGGACAACTGCAGCCGGTAGAGATGATGTAGAAGTTGCTGGCGGTGAAGGCATAGTTGGTGAAGAAGGATATGAAGCTGATGGCGTGCTGCGAAGCCGCTGCGGCAACAACAGTGCTAGTTGTTGGTCGCTCATCAACCGAGTACGAAAGAGACCTGGTAACCAGCCTCATGGTATCGAGAATAGTGACTAGGACTCGGAAGCGAGAATTGGCATCTTCCACTATATTATACTCCCCAGAGTGCTGAAGCCTCATCCTCGGTTGGTGTGACTAGATATCACAACCCAAAATTCCCGCCCTCGGGACCATGATGACGCGTAACATTTCACCTGCTAGGCAAGCCAACATTAGAAATAGTTTTTAGGCATTTTTAACAAAATCCAATTAAATTATACCAAGAAACTAAATAACTGAAATATAACTGAAATAGAGTGAGTAAACCAAAATAACAGCGACATCTAAATACAATCCCAGAACTGGTGTCACAAGTACACGAGCGACTAGAGTACTACAAATAAAGGTCCGAATGAAAGCATAACTGTTTGAAATACAGTAAACATCTAGAGTGGTATGAAAGGGGACTTCAAGGCTGTGGACGTCGTGCACATGTATGATGAGCTTAAAGTTACTTAATATTTATGCCCACTTTGTGTCTTTGATTTGGTTGATTCGATAAATATTTTGTCTGATTTGGGTCTAATATGTGGTCTTTCAGTGCAGGTGATGCAAAAGGGATCAATGGACGACTAGTGCACTAAGTGGGAGGAAAACAAGTTGAGCAAGAAGAAATTCTGGTTTGCGGCCGCGCACAAGCGACCCCCAAACGCGCACTTGAGCGCGCAAGTGGTACAGAAGTCTTCCAGAGGTGCGCGCCCATGAGCGCGGTCATACTCTCAGGTGCACGGTCGCGCACGTCCATTTCGGGGAATTCGACCCAGGCCCATTTTTGTAATTTTTGACCTAAGAAGCCTAGCTTGTCCCAAAACAAGGTATCTCAGATTTTGGAGCAATATTTGAAGAGAATAAGGCAAGGAAACAACATAGACTCTGAATACTTCATCCAATTCATTTTATACGCAAGTTTGTTTGATTTTGGGGATTGTAATATTTTCTTGTTCTCTTAATACTCTTTTGGTGAACAACTTCTCCACTATTGAGTAATCTTTCTTAGGGTTATTGACGGATATTGTGATTAATTATTGTTTTGGGTTTGCTTTCTATTAGTTGCCTGAATTCATTGAATGAGTTACTAATTGAATAGCAAGGTTAAGTGTGGTTTTACTTTAATCGAAAGAGAACTGTTGCTGCAATTAGCATTGTGTTATCTTGTTTGGGTTGATTTCACGACTCTCAAAGAAAATCGAAAGAGCTTATAGAGTTATCAATTGACCCAAGTTCGAAGAATAGTCGAGAGACGTTCTTCTTAAGATCATTCATTCAACATATTTTTGCATATTTTCACAGCACATATCATTAGGTTGTTTAGCGAACTCCAATTCATTCGGAAGAAGAATTTGAATCCTTAAGATAGCCTAATCATCTGTTGCATTCTAAAGAGTCAATAGAAGTTAAGAGTGAACATAACACAGAGTGCCCATAGCAATAGTTGATCACTTATCTTGTCAAGGCCCTTGTTTCTCACCTTGATATTCATTTGTTGCTACTTAGTCACTAAATTTCCATTATTCATTCACAATTGAGAATCTTAATTTTTACTCTTAGTTAGTTAATAACTCAAAATCAAAGGTTTACTTTCTTGAATAGTGTTAAGTTGAAAACTATCTTTGACTAGCGAGCCTAAGTTTCATACATCAGTTTTGTGCTCGTCAAATTTTAGCGCCATTGCCGGGGATTGGCGATTAATAGTGTTTAAAATAACTTTTGGTGTTAATTCAGGAACAATTTTATTTTATTTTCCTTTTTACGCTCGTCTTATCTGTGTGCAGGCAACATGTTAGGTTTAGTGGTGTATGACTCGATCCTCCTCCAAGGAATTGGTGCCATATAATCTAGAATTAGACAAGCACCCGCGGCAGTTGAGAAGGGAGAAAGAATCGAGCGGATCATTTTTGGGTTAGACTTCGACTCAAAATACAATGGTGAACAACGAAAAATAAGTGGACTTAGCTGCGAGAGAGGCAGCCCAACAACAGGCTGCACGATTAGCAGGTCAAGCAACCCTTAGAGTTACTGATGAACCAGTTGAAGAGGGTCGAAGATTCAATCTCAACAGAACTATGGTCGAAGATGAGTTTGAAAATGCAGCTCCCATGCCTGGGAGGTCTCTAGGAGATTATGCCATACCGGTCTACAACCAGCAGCAATCCAGTGTGAGGCCCCCACCCATTGATGCTAATAATTTTGAACTCAAGCAGGGAGTCATACAGAGAATTCAGAATAACTACATATTCAGAGGCAAACCCAATGAAGATCCCCACAACCATATGATGGACTTCGATGAAATCATGAAAACATTCCGCTATAATAGAGCATAACATGGTGCCATCTACTCAGAGAATTTTCTTTCTCACTTAAGGATGATGCAAGGCAGTGGTTAAGGAGTTTACCCACATGGTCAATTCGTATGTGGGAAGAGATGACTGCCAAGTTCTTAGAAAAATATTTCTCTTCTACAAAGATTGCAAGGATGAGGAAGGAGATTCACAATTTCAGCTAGGGAGAAGAGGAGATAGTGTTCGAGGCATGGGAAAGATTTAAGGAGGTGTTGCAGAGGTGCCCTGATAACGAAATAGAGCAATGGATGCAACTCCAAGATTTCTGGGACGGGTTAAACCCTTCATCAAGGAGATTGTTGAATAGTGCGGTTGCAGGCCCTCTGATGAAGAAAACTCTAGAAGAGATTGTCACACTCTTTAATGAACTATCTGAAGACGCAAACCAACCAAGGTGATCGAAGAAGATCAGCATAGGTACACCAAGTAGAATCTTCTGTAGCAATGTCGGCCCAGATTGTAGCTATGGCTAAGTACATCAAGCAACTGACAATAGTCCAGGTGCAAAATCAACCACAGTTGGGATGTGACATCTTTAGGATGGGACACCCGACTTATGAGTGTCAAACTTCCACTGCAGAAGAAGAAGTTAAGGTTTTTAGTAATTTTAACAGAGGTAACTACCAAGGAGGTAGAAATTTCAATTCTATAGGACAGAGACATCTGGGGTTCTCATGGAGTTCTTCAAATGGTGGCTTGATCTCATGGCAGCGGCAAAATCCCAGAGCACCCGTGCAAAGACCTCCTGGCTTCCAAAACCAACAAAGGCAACAGTACCATCCTCCACAGCCCAACAACTCAAGTTTAGAAGATCTAATGAAGGCATCCATTAACAAATCAGACGAGAAGCTTGAGACTCAAAGAACAGCTATCTGGGAGCAAGGCACAGCCATCCGAAATCTAGAAAGACAAATAGGGCAGATCGCATCATTATTATCAGAAAGGGCTCTGGGGACACTGCCGTCCGACACTTAAACGAATCCTAAAGAGATGATCAAGGTCGTGTCTCTTAGGAGTGGAAAAACATTAGCATATACTATTTCAAAACCAAGGGTTGAAAAGGTGATCAACTCAGCCAAGACAGTAGAAGAGCAAACAAACTGGTGAGTCTTTGGCTATATAGAACATCAGTAGCAAGGAGGTTGATAAGCAGAAGTCAAACAGTGCGGGTGAAGAAAGTAAGCACATGCCGGTGTTACCTTTTCCACAAAAGATGAAGCGGGAGAAATTAGGTAAATGCTTTGGGAAATTTTTGGAGATGCTGAAATAGTTGTATGTGAACATCCCATTCACTGAGGTGCTCATCCAAATACGTCCTTATGCCAAATTCATGAAGGAAATCATGTCAAGTAAAAGAAAGCTCGAGGAAATGAAAGTGGTAAAACTCAATGCACATTGTAGTGCCATCCTACAAAATATAATTCCTCTAAAATGTGGGGACCCTGGCAGCTTCACTATACCCTGCTCGTCGGGGAGTGAAAATTTTGACAAGGCTTTGTGTAACTCAGATGCATCCATTAACTTGATGCCATTATCGATGTTCAAGAATTTGGAGGGAGAACTATGAGTGATCAAATATGTGCTGGTATCTTTGCAACTGGCTGAACAAACCACTATCATACTTGAGGGCATAATCGAGGACATTCTGGTGAGGGTGGACAAGTTTGTCTTCCCGGTGGACTTCATCGTAGTAGACGTGGAAGTGAATAAGGAGGTATCTCTAATCTTGGGAAGACCATTCATTTGCACTGGCCGAGCTATTCTTAACATATACGAGGGTCAACTCATGCTACGAGTGGGAAACAAAAAAGTGGTGTTTCAAATGAAGAGAATGATGAAATACCCATATGATGAGACATCTTCCTATGCTTGTTTCAAACTGGATGTGGTAGGAGAGTTAGATGAACAACACAAGCTAGACAAGTTGGTAAGGGATTCGTTGGAAAGATACATTAGTCAATCGAGTACATGAGAGGATGAAGACCCCAAAATCAAGAAAGAAGCTGAGGCACTAGAAGACCAAAACCAAGTGGTAGACGAAGAGTAATTTGAGAAATAAAAGATCAAGCCAAAGTTGGAATTGAAAGTACTCCCAACACATTTAAAATATTCTTTTTTGGAGACTTAACAATTTTCCTATGATTGTTTCTGTTTATTTGACAGGTGAATAGGAACACATGCTAGTGGAGTTACTACGGAAGCATAAAAAAGCAATCGGTTGGAGCATAACATATATTCAGGGAATCAGCACAGCAATTTGCGTGCACAAGATCTTGTTGGACTGGTAGTGTAGCCCCAACGCAAATTGAATAAAAACCTTGAGGAGGTGGTACAGAAAGAGATACTCAAACTGCTAGATACACGTATAATATTTTCCATCTCTGACAGCTAATGGATCAGACCCGTATAGGTTGTGCCGAAAAAAGGGGCATGACGGTGGTGAAAAGGGAGGACAACGAGCTAATTCCTACCAGAACAGTCACTGGTTGGAGGATGTGCATAGACTACCGAACACTGAATGATGCAACGAGGAAGGATCACTTCCCTCTTCCCTTCATTGATCAGATATTGTAGAAGGTGGCAGGGCGTGGATGTTACTTCCTTTTAGATGGATATTCACGGTACAATCAAATACCCATTGCTCCTAAAGAAGTTGAGAAAACCACATTTACCTGCCCTTACGGAATCTTTGCATACCGAAGAATGCATTTTGGACTTTGCAATGCACCATATACTTTTCAGAGGTGCATGATGTCAATCTTTTTAGATTTGAATGAGAAGTGTCTGGAAGTGTTCATGGATGACTTTAATCTCTTTGGATATGACTTCAAGGATTGTTTGAGGAATCTCGAACTTGTACTGAAACGATGTAAAGACACTCACCTAGCAAAAATGTCACTTCATGGTTAAGGATGGGATAGTCTTGTGCCATAAAGTCACAGCCGAAGGTATCGAGGTCGATAGAGCTAAGGTAGATATGATCGCTAAGTTCCCACCATCAACTTCAGTGAAGAGCATCATAAGCTTTTTAGGGCATGCAGGGTTTTATAGAAGGTTCATCACAAATTTCTCCATCATCACCAAGCCCTTAGCAACATTACTTGCCAAGGATGTGAAGTTTGTGTTTGATGTAAAGTGCCTCAGATCTTTCGAACTGATCAAGGAAAAGCTAGTGAGTGCTCCCATAATGGTGGCTCATAACTGGAGCAAACCCTTTGCGATCATGTGCGATGCCAGTGATGTGGCAGTGGAAGCAGTGCTAGGGCAGATGAGAGATAAAATGTTAGACCCATTTACTATGCAAGCCAAACTTTGAATGATCCTCAGGTGCATTATGCTACCACGGAGAAGGATTTTTTTGCAGTGATCTTCGCTTTTGATAAGTTAAGATCCTATCTAGTGGGAAGCAAAGTGATTGTGCATACTGACCACTCAGCACTGAAATATTTACTGAGCAAGAAAGAGTCAAAACAATGTCTGATGTGGTGGGTATTGTTGCTACAAGAGTTTGATATTGAAATCAAAGACAGGAAGGGGAATAAAAATCAAGTGGCTGACCACCTGTCATGATTAGAGAAACCACCTGTTAAAGCAGTGGACATTCGGGAAGAGTTCCGAGATTAGCAGAGTTTTTCCATTGAAACGGTCTTTGATAGACCGCCATGGTATGCTGACATAGCCAACATTTTGGCTAGTGGATAGTTTCCACATGACTTGACCTCCGACCAGAAGAGTAAGCTGCAAAGCGAGGTAAAAAGCTAATTCTAGAATGGCCCCTTTTTATTTAAATTGTGTGCAGACGGCACGATTCAGAGATGTAATGGTAGGGTATAATCCCATATTTTAGTCTCTTATTGCACTCTAATTTACTATACTTTAATTGTGTTTGCGCTTTAATCGCTAATGTTTTATACTTATTATGTGTTTTATGCCTTGTAGGGTGATTCCGAGCTATGTAAACGCTACGTAATTTGAGCTATTGGAGCTTTGAAGTCTGAGTAAAAACCCAACGGATTAAGTCAGGATCGCGTTCGGGGGTCAAAAACCACATTTGGATGTCAAAACGCATGAACATTTATGTACTCTAAGAAAACCCCATTGCTGTGGCACGTGTGGCGCCGCGCATGTACAATTTCCTGCTCCCTGGAAGAAACAACGCTCTGGATTTCACCACTAATGCCCCGCATGGTGCGTCTCCCCATGCGACGCGCCTGTGCAATATTTATAGAGTTATTTTCCTATTTTGGCTAGGAGAAGGTGATTTTGCCTGGGCCTTACCCTACTTGGTATAAATACATGGAAAAACATTATTTTTGGGGACTTTTTACATATTGGAAACATAAGAAGGCTAAGGAGGAGTTGGAGAAGTAAAAGCACAAGGATTTCATCATTCAATCCTCACTTAAGACCCGAGTTTGGATCGTTTTATGTTTTCCTTTACTTTAAACATATTTGCGATAAATTGCTCCATATCCATCGAGTAGTTCCCTTTAGGGTTTGATGGATTTGGTGTATTGATATTTGTTTGTGGATTATAACTCTAGTTTTATGTATTGAAGCATTATTGTATGATTTAATTGTTGCATCTATATTCACTAGTTCATGTAATCGAGAGAGGCATAACTTGTGATATTTTTGCATTATATTGTTGGTTGAGTTGGTTAATTCTTCTTAGTAATCTAAAGAGACTCACTTTAACATTAGGAATGAATTATCTAGAGTAATATCCCAAACAATTATCTTGCACCTATCCTATCAAAACCCTATTTTCTCCCACGGATAACTTTCTTGCTTACCTTTGTTGCGATAGTCATTAGTCAATAGCTTTAGATTCTTAGTTAATTTTAGTTATTAATCATATAACTCTCAACTATTGATTCTCCTGGATAGCAATCAAGCTAGAAAGTAAGAAAATATTGTTTAACTCCAATCCCTGTGGATACTATATTATACAATACTATCTTTGACTAGCGTGTATATTTTAAGTGTGTGTTTCGAGCTCGTCAAATTTTGGTGTCGTTGTCGGGGATTGGTAGTCAATAGTGTTTGAAATAGTTTGTAGTGCTAATTCAGGAATTTTTCTTTTATGTTTCTCTTTTTACGTTTGGTGTTCTTTGACTGAGCGCAGGTTACACGTTCAAAGTGGTGCATGACTAAAACTTCTGCGAAGGAAGTGCTACCATACTGTCACGACCCCATTTTCACCTCCGTAGGACCTCGTGATGGAACCTAGTCTCTAAGACTAGGTAAGCCTAACAATTTGCGGAATCAATGAATAATAAACTGAACTCCAAATCTCAACACATGATATATAAATATAAAACTGCCATTCAATAATTACAACTCCCAAAACCCGGTGGAAACAAGTCACAAGCTTCTAAGAGAAAATTCTAGGTGTCTCTATCTATCGGAGTCTAAAGAAAATAAGGAAAAACAACATAGTAAGGATAGAGAGGGACTCCACGGTCTGCGGACACTGGTAGATGTACCTTGAAGTCTCCACGTGTTATCCAACTCACTGGTATCTGGTCTGGTGGGAAGAACCTGGATCTGCACAAAAAGATATGCAGAAGTGTAGTATGAGTACACCACAACAGTACCCAGTAAGTGCCAAGCCTAACTTGGGTAGAGTAGTGACGAGGTCAAGTCAGGGCCCTACTGGTTTAAAAGAAAAGTAAGGCAGAAGATATAATAATATTTTGAAATGACTAAGAATTTAAACAATAAGAAGTTTCAGAAAAATATCAGCACAGTAAATAGAAGTACACAACAGGGGCACTCCCGAGGTACCGCCTCGTAGTCCCAAAAGTAAATATTCATGACAGGGGGCACTCCCGAGGTACCTCCTCGTAGTACCAAAGTAAATATGCAGTATAGGGGAATATCCCGAGTAACTGCCTCGTAGTCCCAAAGTAAATATGCAATACAGGGGGATCTCCGAAGAACCGCCTCGTATTCCCAAAGTAAATATGTAGCAGATAACCGAAGGAACAATGAATTTATGGCAAGAAAAATTATAGTTAAAGTTTTAATTTAAATCAAGGGAAGCAGGTAATGCAACTAAGCATGTTGAAAAAATTTGCAAGTAAGGGTTAAGGCACGTAGAGATGTGATACTAGGCTAAACATGATCACTACATATGCTAAGGTAACGCAATTTAGGATTTTAAAAGAAGACAACTCAGCAAGAACCGAAATTTCCACAATTAGCCCGTGTACGCACTCGTCACCTAGCGTACACAACGCTCACATATCACAAAGTGTTACAATTGTACCAAATCATAATGGGATTTCCCCCACACAAAGTTAGACAAGTCACTTACCTCAAATCTCTCTCAATCAATCGATAAGGATGCCTTTCCCTCAATTGTTTGACTCCGAATGGCCCAAATCTAGCCAAAAGCAATTACATATCATGAATACAACTACGAGAAACTAACTTAAATAATACATTTATGACTTTAGCAAAGAATCTAAAATTCAGCCCAAAACGTCGACCCGAGCCCACGTCTCAAAATTGGGTAAAAGATCCAAAATATGAACACCCACTCGACCACGAGTTCACCCATACCCAAATTACCAATATCCGACACCAAATCGCCACTCAATTCCTCAAATCAAACTCTCCAAATCACTAGCCTCAAACTCCCAAATTCCACCTTAAATACATACTAACTAGTTGGGAAAATCAATAGGGAAACAAGATTATTGAATAACAATGTTCACAAGTGGCTTACCTCAAAAAATCCCTCAAAAGTGCTCTAACAAATCGCCTTAGACCGAGTTCAAAATGACCAAAATGAAGAATGAAATAAACCCTCCGAATTGCCCATTTTTTGCCCAGCAAAATCGCTTATGCGAGTCCACAACCGCATTTACGGTTCCGCACCTGCGGAATTTCCATCTCATATGCGGTTCTAACATAGTCCAGGTACGTCCGTTTCTGCGGACCCAAATGCGCATCTGCGCTTCCACTTCTGCGGCCAAGGAGCGCTTCTGCGCACCCGTTCCTGCAGACCAAGTCTGCTTCTGTGACCAACAGGCCTCCCAGGTCTTTCCGCTTCTGCGTTCATTCCTCCGTAGAAGCAACTCCGCTCCTGTGGTCTTCATATCACATCTGTGACCACTGGCCATTTCCCCCATCCCCGCATCTACGAATCCAAGCTCGCTTATGTGAGATTGCACCTACTGCCAAATCCACCGCAGGTGCGAGTACACTAACACCAGCCCAGCACCAGAAATATTCTATGTCCAAAAATGATCTGCTAACTATCAGAAACTCACCCAAGGCCCCCGGAACCTCCACCAAATATACCAACAAGTCCTAATACATCATATAGACTTAGGCAATCCTTTAAATCACATCAAACAATGCTAAAAATATGAATTGCGCATCGATTCAAGCCTAATGAACTTTAAAAGTTCAAACTTTTACATCCGAAGCCGAAACCTATCAAATCAAGTTCGATTGACCTCAAGGTTTGCACACAAGTCATAATTGACATTACGGACCTACTCCAACATCCGAAATTGAGATCCGACCCCGATATCAAAAAGTTCACTACCTGTCAAACTTCCCAAAAAATCACCCAATTTTCCAACTTTCACCAATTGACGCTAAAATGACCTACGGACCTCCAATTCCACATCCGAACACGCTCGTCAGACCTACGGAGCTATTGGGACCGTCCAAACTCCATTCCGGAGTCGCCTTCACATAATTCAACCTACGACCAATTCCTAGAACTTAAACATCCATTTTAGGGACTATGTGTCCCATTTCACTCCGAAACCAAAAACTAATCCTCCCAGAAAGTTACATAACCATAAAATGAAGTAGAGGAAGCAATAATTAGGGGTTCGAGGCTAATTCTCTCAAAACGACCGGCTGGGTATTTACATCATCCCCCTTTTAAAATAAATGTTCGTCCCCGAATGAGTATAGAGACATACCTGAGGTGGTGAAATGATGAGGATAACTGCTGCACATATCATGCTCCATCTCCCAAGTCGCCTCCTCGACTGGATGACCCCTCCACTACACCTTCACTGACGTGATGTTCTTCGGCCTCAACTTCCGAACCTGCCTATCCAAAATGGCCACTAGCTCCTCAACATAAGATAGATTCTTGTCCAACTGGACTGAGCTAAAGTATAACTCATGAGACGGATCATCATGATACTTTCGAATCATGGAAACATTGAATATGGGATGAACTGCAGAGAGACTAGGTGGTAGTGCAAGTCTGTAAGACACCTCTCCAAGCCTCTCAAGAATCTCAAAAGGCCTGATATACCTAGGGCTCAACTTTCCCTTCTTTACGAACCTCATAACACCATTTATGGGCGAAACCCAGAGCAAAACCCGCTCCCCAACCATGAATGCAATGCCGTGAACCTTCCAATCCGCATAACTCTTCTACCTGGACTGGGTTGTACGAAGTTGATCATGAATCAATTTAAATTTCTCTACCGCATCCTGAACCAAGTCTGTACCCAATAGCCTAGCATCGCCAGGCTCGAACCAACCCACTGGAGACCGGCACCGTCTACCATACAAAGCCTCATACGACGCCATCTGAATGCTCGAATGATAACTGTTGTTGTAGGCAAACTTTGCAAGTGGCAAGAACTGATCTCAAGCACCCCCAAAATCAATCACACACGCATGAAGAATATCCTCCATTATCTGAATAGTGCGCTCGGACTGTCAGTCCGTCTGAGGGTGAAATGTTGTACTCAACTCCACATGAGTAACCAACTCATGTTGTACGGCTCTACTGAACTATGATGTAAATTGCATACCCCGGTCAGAGATGATAGATACTCGTACGCCTTGAAGCCTGACAATCTCGCGGATGTAAACCTAAGCCAGCTGCTCTGAAGAGTAAGTAGTACTCACAGATATGAGATGAGCTGACTTGGTCAGTCTATCCAC
>AWOL01S0041690.1:0-12527 GCA_000715115.1 Nicotiana otophora | reverse complement strand
GCACGCGGTGCCTGAGAAATCTATGGAGGTGCACCCCTCCTAAATCTGGGGCAATCCCTCACCAAATGACGAGTGTCGCCACACTCAAAACAAGCTCTCGGAGGACATGGTTGTTGCGACTGGCTCGGGCCTGATCGACTGGACTTACCATAGGAAGCACACCATATAGGAGGCACACTAGACACTGGCGGTGCATAATAAGGATTCTAGGGCCTAGTAGTGGCCGTAGCACCGCTGGCAGCTGGAAGTGTTGAATGAGCAGGGCGACCAATATAACCTCTACCCTAAGGAGCTGTAACTGGGGCACGAGTACCACTGTAAGTGACAGACTCTCGAGACCTCTTGGCCTCTCTCTCCTCTCTATTCTGAGTCAGCATGACCTCTAACATCCTAGCAATCCCCACTGCCAGCTAATACTCAATATCCATCTCTAACACTCGGGCCATGCTCAATCTGATATTGGGGTTGAGCCCCTCAATAAACCTATGAATCTGCTCTCGAACAGTAGCAACCAAGGCTGATGCATGCCTAGATAAATCACTGAATCGGACCGCATACTCAGACACGTTCATAGCACCGTGGCGTAAGTGCTCAAACTCTGCGCGCCAAGCATCTCTGAGACTCTAGGGAACATATTTCCTCAAGAATATATCTGAGAACTGAGTCCAAGTGAGTGAAGCTACCTCAGCCGGACTATCCAACTCGTTTGTGAGAACTGAGTCCAACTTGTCACGACCTCATTTTCCCCTCTGTAGGACGTCGTGATGGCACCTAGTCTCTAAGACTAGGTAAGCCTAAAAATTTGCAGAAACAATGAATAATAAACTAAACTCCAAATCTCAACACATGATATATAAATATAAAGCTGCCATTGAATAATTACAACTCCCAAACCAGGTGGAAACAAGTCACAAGCTTCTTAGAGTAAATACTAGGTGTCTCTATACATCATAGTCTAAAGACAAAAAAAGAAAAATAACATAGTAAGGATAGAGGGGGACTCCGAGGTCTGCGTACGCTGGCAGATGTACCTTGAAGTCTCCACGTGAGGTCCAACTCACTAGTATCTGGTCTGGTGGGAAGAACCTGCATCTGCACAAAAGGATATGCAGAAGTGTAGTATGAGTATACTACAACGATATCCACTAAGTGCCAAGCCTAACCTGGATAGAGTAGTGACGAGGTCAGTTCAGTGCCCTACTGGTTTAAAAGAAATGTAAGGCAGAAGATATAATAATATTTTGAAATGAATGAGAATTTAAACAATAAGAAGTTTCAGAAAAATATCAGCACAGTAAATAGAAGTAAACAATAGGGGCACTCCCTAGGTACCGCCTTGTAGTCCCAAATGTAAATATGCACGACATGGGGGATCTCCCGAGTAACCATCTCGTAGTCCCAAATTAAATATATTCTACATGGGGATCTCCCGAGGAACCGCCTCGTAATCCCAAAGTAATTATGCAGCAGATAACGAAGGAATAATGAATTTATGGCAAGAAAACTTACAGTTAAAATTTTAATTTAAATCAAGGGAAGCAGGTAATTCAACTAAGCATGTTGCACAAATTTGCAAGTAAGGGTTAAGATACATAGACATGCGATACTAGGCTACACATGCTCCCTACATATGCTAAGGTAACGCAATTTAGGATTTTCAAAGAAAACAACTCAGCAAGAATCGAAATTTCCACAATTAGCCCGTGTACGCACTCGTCACCTCACGTACACGGTGCTCACATATCACAAAGTGTTACGACAATACCAAATCCTAAGGGGATTTCCCCCAGACAAAGTTAGACAAGTCACTTATCTCAAATCTCGCTCAATCAATCGATAAGGATGCCTTTCCCTCGATTTTCCGACTCTGAATGACCTAAATCTAGCCAAAAGCAATTACATATCATGGATACAACTACGAGAAACTAATTAAAATAATAAATCTACGACTTTAGCAAAGAATCAAAAAATCGGCCCAAAACGTCGACCCGGGCCCACGTCTCGGAATTAGGTAAAAGTCTCAAAAAATGAACACCTACTCGACCACGAGTTCACCCATACCCAAATTTCCAATATCCGACGCCAAATCGTCACTCAATTCCTCAAATAAAACTATTTGAATCCCTAGCCTCAAACTCCCAAATTCCACCTTAAATACACACTAACTAGTTGAAAAAATCAATGGGGAAACAAGATTATTGAATAGAAATGTTCACAAGTGTTTTACCTCAAGAAATCCCTCGAAAGTGCTCTCGAAAATCGCCGTAGACTGAGTTCAAAATGACCAAAATGAAGAATGAAATAAACCCTCAGAATTGCCCCTTTTCTGCCCAGCAAAATCGCTTCTGCGAGTCCACAACCGCATTTGTGGCTCCGCAACTGTGCAATTTCCATCGCAGGTGCGGTTCTAACTTAGTCCAGGTACGTCCTCTTCTGCGGACCCAAATGCATATTTGCGCTTTCGCTTCTGCAGCCAGGGAGCGCTTCTGCGCACCCGCTCCTGCGGACCAAGTCCGCTTCTGTGACCAACATGCCTCCCACGCCTTTACGCTTTTGCGCTCATTCCTCCGCAGAAGTAACTCCGCTCATGCGGTCTTCACGTTGCATCTGCGACCACTGACCATTTCCCCCATCCCCGCATATGCGACTCCAAGCTCGCTCATGCGAGAGCGCCCCTGCGGCCAAATCCACTGCAGGTGCGAGTACACCAAAACCAGCCCAGCACCAGATATCTTCTAAGTCCAAAAATGATCCGTTAACCATCCAAAACTCACCCGTGGACCCTGAGATCTCAACCAAATATACCGACAAGTCCTAAAACATCAAACAAACTTAGTCGAACCTTTAAATCACATCAAACAACGCTAAAAGTACGAATTGCACATCGATTAAAGCCTAATGAGCTTTAAAACTTCAAACTTCTACATCCAACGCCGAAACCTATCAAATCAAGTCTGATTGACCTCAAATTTTGCATAATAGTCATAATTGACATTACGAACCTACTCCAACTTCCGAAATAGAGATCCGACCCCGATATCAAAAAGTTTACTTCTGGTCAAACTTCTCAAAAAATTACTCAATTTTTCAACTTTTGCCAATTAACGCTAAAATGACCTACGAACCTCCAATTCTATATCCGAACATGCTTTTAAGATACAAATCACCCTACGGAGCTATTGGGACCGTCAAAACTCCATTCTGGAGTTTTGTTCACACAATTCAACCTACCACCAATTCCTAGAACTTAAACTTCTATTTTAGGGACTATGTGTCCCATTTCACCCTGAAACCAAAAACAAATCCTCTCGGCAAGTTACCTAACCACAAAATGAAGTAAAGGAAGCAATAATTAGGGGTTCGGGGATAATTCTCTCAAAACGACCGGCCGTGTCATTACACATACGAGCCATAAATTGAGAAACAACTGTGATAGCTGAAGAAGGAACGAAATCTCACCAAGACAACAAAAACGGTTAGGCAGTCCTCAACCAAAGAAGATATGGCTGGAAACGGTGAAGATAATGCATATCTGGCTGCAAGAGAATCAACCCAATGACGAGAACAACCTGCACAGGATGCTGAAGAAGCAGCTATTAGAGATGCACATATTAGCTATGAAGAAGAGAGGGGTCGTAGAATTTCTCAAAATTAACCCTTAGGTACAGACCAGTTCGGAAATATAGCTCCCATAACTGGGAGACCACTTGATGATTATGCTAGATCAGTCTACAATCAAGGTTTATCAAGTGTTAAACCACCTCCAATTACAGAAAATAATTTTGAGTTAAATCAAGGGTTGCTTGAAACCCTTCAGAATTACTGTGTCTTCAGAGGGAAGCCAAACAAAGAACCAAACAGCCATTTAATGAACTTAGAGGAGATTATGAACACCTTTCAATACAATGGTGTGTCACAAGATGCAGTTAACTTAAGGGCATTTCCCTTCACACTCAATGATGATGCAAAGCAGTGGCTTCGAAGCTTACCTAATGGATTGATTCGAACATGGGGTGAGATGACCATAAAATTTCTTGATAAATATTTCTCACCAGCTAAGACGGGCAAGTTTAGAGAAGAAATCCATAACTTCTGCCAGAAAGATACTGAGACTGTGTTTGAAGCTTGGGAGAGGTTTAAGAAAATAGTCAGAAAGTGTCAACATAGTGGAATTGAACTCTGGATACAACTCCAAGACTTTTGGGATGGATGGACATCGGCCTCACATAGAATATTGAACAATGCAGCAAGAGGCCCGTTGATGAAGAAGACTCTAGAGGAGATAGTTACACTTATTGATGAGTTATTTGAAGATACTAATCAATGGCCCTCTGAGAGTGCGGAAAGAAAAAGATCAACTTGTGTTCACCAAGTTGATGCTAACATATATGTACAGGTAAAGGTTGATGTTATGGCCAAAGAGATAAAGAAGCTGACCTTAGCCTCGATAAAAAGTGAGCCTCACGCAGCTTGTGGTATATGTGGAAGAGGACACCCTACTCATGAGTGTCAAGCCTCAACTGAGGAAGTAAATGTTGTGGAAAACTACAATTTCAATGCAATGGGTCAGAGGCACCCCAATTTTTCATGGAGTTCATCTGGAGGTACTGCGAATGCTTGGTCGCAAAATAACTCTAGACCGCAGGGATAAGGAGCTCCACCATACCAATATCAACAGAACCAACAATTTCTGCCTCAACAACCCATTCAGCCTCGTCTAGAGGATCTAATGAAGGCTTTCATTATCAAGACAGATGAGAGGTTCAACGCTCACGGGGCAGCTATCAAAGAATTGGGCATTGGTTTTTGAAACCTAGAGAGACAAGTGGGACAGATTGCAACAATATTATCTGAGAGAGTCTCAGGTACTCTGCAAGCTGATATTGAGAGAAATCCCAAAGAAATAGTGAATGTTGTAACTCTGAGAAGTGGGAAAGTGTTGAAAGATCCCACCCTGATCCAAAAGGAGATGATACTTGAAAAAGAAAGTGGGAAGCAACTGAAGAATGATGTTGATAAAAAGAAGAAAGGCCCGAAGGGAGCTGACAAAAAGAAGGAGGGAACTTCGAGAAGGGATGAATCTAATGTGAGCGAGCATATGTATGCTTTACCTTTTCCTCAAAAGTTATAAAGAGAAAAGTTGGACAAGCAATTTGAGAGATTTCTGGATATGCTAAAATAGGTTAATGTAAATTTTCCATTCACATAAGTGCTATCCCAAATGCCAGCTTATGCCAAATTCTTGAAGGAGATCCTGACAAAGAAGAAGAAGATAGAAGAAACCTCAGTGGTCAAGCTCACAGAGCATTGCAGTGCGATATTGCAAAACAAACTCCCACAAAAGTGTGGAGATCCCGAGAGTTTTACTATATCTTGCTCTTTAGGCTTTATTAATTTTGATAAATCTTTATGTGATTATGGTGCCTCAATTAACTTAATGCCTCTATCTATTTACAGGAAACTGGAGAAGGAGATTGGAGAAATAAGGTCAGTGCCAATATCTTTGCAGCTGGCAGACTAACCGACTTTAATACCCGAGGGGATAGTGGAAGATGTGTTAGTTCGGGTGGATAAGTTTATATTTCCCGTAGACTTCATAGTGGTGAATATGGAGGAGAACAAGTAGGTCCCCCTCATCCTAGGAAGGCCATTCTTAGCAACGGGTAGAGCAATATTGGATATACACGAGAGGAAACTCATGCTTAGAGTGGGTGAGGAGACGGTGACGTTTGATATGAATGTAGAAAAGGGGGCACAAAATGAAAAACCAGCTGCAAGTGTTGAGTGGAAATTGAAGGGCTCAAAAATGAAGGCTGCACTGAGGGAGAAAGATAAGTGTGGGGTGCACCACAAGAAAGCGGAGAAGAAGCTGTTTGCATGGATATGTGCATTAGTTCGAAGGCGAGGAATGGAGCCCAACTTTGACTCAGACCCCGACTAGATGTTCAGGGAAGTTTTCTTTACCTTATGCTCTTTAATAGTGTGTCATCGGGACATGCCACAACTTAAAGTTTGGGGTGCGGGATAATTGTATGTTGTATGTATATGTGTTAGTTGTTTTAGTTGTATTAGTTGGAAAATTATAAAAACCATAAAAATTGAAAAACTTTTGATTTTTCCCGACGATGGATATCATTCATCGGGTTTCTTGAGGGAGTAAAGTCGAAGAAAAAAGACAAAAAAAATTTCTTTTGTTAGGTAGTGTAATAATTTTCCCTTGGTTTTTCTTTGTGCTGCGGTTCTTTTCCAAGGGTTTTGTTTGAACAGAGTATAGTTAGTTTTTATTTTTGTTAGGAGTAGGAACCTTGATCTATGAATTGAATTGAAAGCAATATCTCTTAACTTTATTATGCCTTGAGAATAATGAGTGCTTTAGTGTGACGCTTAGGTTCGGTTTTTGACTCTTGTATAAGTACCTTAAATTGTATGATCTTAACTTTGCTTAACTACTTTGACTAGAATGTCTTGATAGTCCAATCTTGAGTGGGTTATGTGCCATGTGTGTGTGAGGTTTTGTGTTATTCTGTGCATTGTATTTGATGTCTAGAACTTGCCCCGTATGTTTGCAAAGCGAAATAATAGTGTTATTCAGTCTTGGAAGTGATATAGGCATTTCTTTGTTGAACTAGTTATAAGCTATTACCCACCTAATTGTTATATATCTTAGATAACCCCGTTGAGTTTGTAAGCTACCCGTTTGTTCAAATTGACTATCTATTTGAACCTTGTACCTCTCGTGAGCACTTGAATTTGTTATGAACTTGGTAAAAGTTGAAGTGTGGGGTGGTTGGTTTGGCTTTTGAGTGGAACTAATGAAATAAGGAGAAAGGTGCATTGTTTTGAAAAAGTAAGAGCCACTTGAATTGAATAAGAAAAATAAAGAAAAAAAATAAGTGTATAATTGTGAAAAATATTCCTTGATAATTGTGACTCTTGATGTAATTATGCTTAAAGAAGTAGGGAGTTAATGTTTATTGATGTGAAGGTGGATTTTTGTTTTGACGTAAGTGTGGGGTTTTGAATGGTAAATTGTATGTATTAAAGTGCTTAGGGTGGTGTAGTCACTTTTATATCCAAATGTATACTACCCATCCCACAGCCTACATTACAACCAAATGAAGTCCTACTTGATCCTTGACTGAATAAGCTCAATTAGCAGAGTAGTACACTACGGCCAAGCCTATGGTGCATCTTTTGTAGCATATGAATGTTGTTTCTGAGAGTGCGCGAACTCCTTCAATATTGAGATCCTAATTGTTCTTAATATCTATTGTGTGTGGAACTACTCTCTATTATTGTGTGAGGGAACTTGATTTATGACGGAAAGGTAATGTCATTGACCTCTGTGTTAGAGTAAGTGAGCGGGTTATAAATAATGCATGGTGTTTTTGAGTCAAATCTTGAGGCTAGGATGTTACGGTATTGTACTTAATCTGTTTTAAATAGTATTGGTGTGATGAGTTACGAGAGTTGTTTAAAAAGGTCATGTCTATGTAAAGTATAGTTTGATTGCTCGAGGACGAGCAATGGTTTAAGTGTAAGGTGTTGATGGTAGGCTATAATCTCGTGTTTTAGTCGCTTATTGCACTCTAGATTACTGCACTTTTATTGTGTTTGAGCTTTAATCACTAGTGTTTTGTACTTATTATATGTTTTATGCCTTGTGGGAGTGATTCCGAGCAATGTAGATGTTACGGAATGAATTCGAGCTATTTGGAGCTTTGAAGTCTGAGTAAAGGCCCAAAGGATTAAGCCGAAATCACATTCGGGGGTCGCAAACCATATCTAGATGTCAAAACGCACGAAAAATTTGGTACTCTAAGAAAACCCTACTACCGCGGCACGTGGGGCACCGCGCGTGTACAATTTCCTGTTACCTGTGAGAAATAACTCTTTGGATTTCCCTAATAATGCCCTGCATGGCGCGTCGCCCCATGCTGTGTGCCTGTGCAATCTTTACAGAGTTATTTTCCTATTTCGGCTAAGAGAAGGTGTTTTCGTCTAGGCACGACCATACTTGGTATAAATACATGGAAAAGCGTTATTTTTGGAGACTTTTGACATATTGGATACCTAAAGAGTCTAAGGAGAAGTTGGAGAAGCAAAAGCACAAGGAGTTCATCATTCAATCCTCACTCAAGACACGAGTTTGGATCGTTTTATGTTTTTCTTTACTTTAAACATATTTGTGATAAATTGCTCCATATCCATGAAGTAATTCCCTTTAGGGTTTGATGTATTTGGTGTATTGATATTTGTTTGTGGATTATAACTCTAGTTTTATGTATTGAAGCGGTTTTGGATGATTTAATTGTTGCATCTATATTCACTAGTTCATGTAATCGAGAGAGGCATAACTTGTGATATCTTTGCATTATATTATTGGTTGAGTTCATTAATTCTTCTTAATAATCGAAAGAGGCTAGTTGAATCAGTGATGAAACCTAGTTAGGAGGATAACCGAGAGAGATTCTCCTAAAGACCAATCCACTACGCATTCTTGCATATCTTTACGTGCTTAAATTGGTTCATCTTGTGAGGTTAAAACTTAATCGAGAGAGGAGTTTTTGCTGAACGTTTGAACTAATAATTGAGTGAATTCGAGAGACTCACTTGAACATTAGGAGTGAATTATCTAGAGTTAGATCCCAAACAATTATCTTTCACCTATCCTATCAAAACCCTATTTTCTCCCACTGATAACTTCCTTGCTTACCTTTGTTGCGATAGTCATTAGTCAATAACTTTAGATTCTTAGTTAATTTTGGTTATTAATCATATAAATCTCAATTGTTGATTCTCCTGGATAGCAATCAAGCTAGAAACTAAGAAAATATTATTTAACTCCAATCCCTGTGGATACAATATTATATACTATATTATCGTTGACTAGCGAGCATAATTTAAGTGTGCATTTCGAGGTCGTCAAATTTTGATGCATACCAGAAGAGGAAATGGGAAGTATATTATCCCATTGTCATGATGGAGCAACTAGAGGACACTATGGAGGAAATAGGACAGTAGCAAAGGTCATGGAAGCTGGGTTTTACTGGTTGTCTCTATACAAGGACGCTAGATCCTACGTGGTTGCTTGGGACAAGTGCCAATGGATAGGTAACATTAGTAAGAGGGATGAGATGCCCCTGAATTCTATTTTGGTATGTGAAATCTTCGATATCTTGGGCATCGACTTCATGGGTCCCTTCCAATCGTCTCATTCCTATGAGTATATCCTAGTGGCCATTGGCTACTTCTCCAAGTAGGTCGGGGCAATCCCCACTAGGACAAACGATGCTCGGGTAGTATGTGAATTTACTCAAAAGAATATTTTCACCCATGTTGGAACTCCCCGAGTCATCATCAATGACAATGGGTCACATTTTGTCAATAAACGGTTTTCCACTCTGCTGTCTAAATACGGGGTAACTCATAAAACACGAACCTCATATCATTCGCAAACTAGTGGGCAAGTAGAAGTAGCTAACCATGAACTCAAAAGAATTCTAGAAAAAATAGTTAGTGCTTCCAGAAAAGATTGGTCAGTAAAGTTAGATGAAGCTCTATGGGCATATAGAACAGCGTTCGAAACAACCACAGGGACTTCACCCTTCAAGTTGGTATATGGAAAGTCATGTCACTTACCTGTGGAGATAAAGCATAAGGCTTATTGGGAAATTAAATTGCTTAGTCTTGATCTTAGTCTTGCAGGTGAGCACATGATGTCACAGGTGAATGAGCTAGAGGAATTCAGATTGGACGCGTATGAGAATGCGCAAATTTTCAAGGAAAAGATGAAGAAATGGCATGACCGTCAGATTAAACCGAACGAATTTCATGAAGGGGAAAAGGTCTTGCTATACAATAGTAGACTTAGATTGTTCCCCGAAAAAATTAAGTCTAGATGGACGAGACCGTATATGGTGAAACATGTATCACCATATGGGGCGATTAAAATCCAGAACATGGAAGGAACGAAAAGTTTAAAAATGAATGGGCACAAGTTAAAACCATTCTTTCTGGAGGATTTACTCAGCAATCCTCGAGCATCATAATCAGTTGAGGATACGCGATTGAGTCAATCTTACAACTATAACTCAGAACTACCCATACTTTTCTACTAGCTTAATTTTCCTCTTTTGTTTTTGTTGTAGCGTAGACTAGGTAAACGTTAGTGTATATTATGACTTGGTGGTTGCAGGAAGGTATATATTGTGGAAGCGCAGAATTGAGGCTTTAAAAAAGGCACGTTTTGCGTGTATAGGTGCGCAACCGCGCACTTGGAGGGGTGCACCGCGCATTTGATCGCGCATAATTTGGCGGCATCAATCCTGGAGATGCGTAGCCGTGCACCTGGAGGGATGACCGCACATCAGGCCATGCATGTGTACCAGAACTCTGGTATGTGTGCGTGGCCGTGCACGAGTGGATCCGACCGCGCACGGGTAAGTACCCGACCCCTTTATTTTGTTTAACACCCAAATTTCAGCCCCCTCTAAATCCCTCTTCCAATTCTTCCCCCTTTTCTCTTCTCTCTCACTAAACCAAACCCTAACTTGCCCCCAACCTCCCTCTCTCTCTCTGAGACCAAACACACACACCACCCCATTCCCTTACTCTCTCTTCCCCCCCATTCTCAAGTGTGTTTCTATTAATTGACCCCTCAGGTATGTAACTTTCTTTTTCCATATTTTTCTTTTATTCTTTTTCTTTTGTTGTTCTTTCTTTTTTGTTTCTTTTTCTTGTGGGGTTAAAGACTGGGTTTCACATGGGTGCTGAGAGTATGGTTGCTAGGTAGTTGAATTGTTGTGTATGTAGTCCACTTTAAGGCTAAAATTACTTTGTGTGAAAAAGGAGCAGCTTTGCATATTAGGTGTTTGTGTAAATGCCACAATGAGGTTGAGCGGTGTATTCTATAATTTATTGCTCACCCGATAATAATCAATGTACTTAATTTGGGTGGAGTGATAATGGGGATATATTCTACTGATTGCGGGATGGGTCCTTCCCATGGCTAAGTAACCCTTCTTGGTCCGATGAGTGGTCTAATTGCTAATGTTTGTCGGGTTGTTTCATGTGCAAATGGCCACTTCCAAGAAGAGAAAAAACCTAAGTGCCTCCACTGGTAGGAAAGCAGGCACGTCCAAAGCTAAAGATGTGGGCATGTCTAGGTCGCGATCTTCTGCATCCTCTCGCACATATGATCAAAACAAGTTTGTCTCCTGGGAGGCCCAGGAACGATCTAATAGCAAGTTGGGCAAAACGCAAATACCTGAAAGGGGGATCGACATTGGGTCTCTCCTCAATGAGTGTTACAGAGTTCATGAGGAATTGGTCTAGCAAGGAATGGGGGTGTTCTTCAAAGAACCTGACGAGGCAAATTTAACGGTTGTTAAGGAATTCTACGCGAATTGCCTGGAACATGAGGACTATATGTGTACAGTCCAGAAGAAAAAGGTGGATATTTCCAAGGAGGCTATCCAAAGGGCCTATCACCTGCCAGCATATGTGTACCATCTTGATACAACCAACTACTTTTTGGCGCACAGCAAGGAACCATACCCGTGGAATACGTTCTTTGAGAACATTTGTGTGCCCGGGAAGGGGTGGTGTGGTTAATCCGGGGCCACAAATTTCACTATGATGCACTCACTTTTGAGGGGAAGTGCTGGATATACATCATTAATAACCGCCTGATGATTTCCAACAACACAACCGAGGTGAATAGTCCTCGGGCTGCATTGATTTGGTGCTTTATTACTGGCCACGACTTTGATGTGGCTAAGGTCATTCAAGATGAGATGAAAATTCATTGTTCGGTTCAAAGGTATGGGTTCTTTTTCCCATCATTAGTCAGTCGGTTATTCCGTGAGGCATGGGTACCAGAAAACAAGGCTACGGATGGAAAGGTCAAGCGAGAAAAGAAATTTCGTGCTGATAAAGTTGTCATTGGGAAGGAACCTGTTGTGGCTGCTGAGGTTGAGAGTAAGGAGTCTGATGCGCCCATCGAGGAAAGGGAGGTGCACGGAGAGGATGTTGATTCTACTACCCCGCATGAGCAGGGTGTTGGAGAATCTTCAGGCAGCGTGTGGGAAACAAGAATGGTTACCTTGGAACAGGAGATGGCGGGGATACGCACATATGTTACTAATTTGGGCACTCGAGTGTACTCACTTACTAGACAAAATGCCAAGTTCGAGAAGAAGATCATGGCATGACTACGTGCACTTGGCTGGGCATGTCAACTGGACCCTGGCACTGTCTCCAACACGGATTGACCCAATCATGGGAGTTTGCTTTTACCTTTGCATTTTAATTTTGTGAAATGGGGACATGCCACTAGTTAAGTGTTAGGGTGGGGTATTGTAAATAGTGCAGTTTAATTTTCTTTCCTACTGAAAAAAACAAAAAAAAAACAAAATTAAAAAGGCCAACAATATTTTCTTATTAATTGTTTTAGGATGTCTTCTTCACTTGTACTTCCATGGGCTTCTTATTTAGTTCTTTACCATGGTCGTAATATTATGAAC
>AWOL01S0041688.1:3557-20844 GCA_000715115.1 Nicotiana otophora | reverse complement strand
TATACTATACTATACTATATATATATACTATATATATATATATATATATATGTTGTCACGATCCAAAAATCTGACCATTGTAATGGCGCCTATCGTGGAACTAGGCAAGCCACAACTCAACATCTCAACACATAAAAATCTTTGAACATAAAGATGGAAGCAATTTAATAATTTAGGAAAGCCTTTTCGAAAACAGAAATATCCAAAATACGATACAATCCATCCCAAAATCGGGGTATCACAGAATACATGAGCGTCTAAATCAGAATACAGTCTACTACAGTGTCTTGAGAAATAAACTAAAAATACAACTAATAATAAAGAAAGAGAGTCAAGGCCCGTGAACGCCGTGCACCTACCTTTGTAGTCTCCGAACTCTGATGCCGCAATCAGCAACCGCCGCCGTGATAAAAAACGCCTAGATCTGCACACGAGGTGTAGGGAGTAACGTGAGTACATCCAACTCAGTAAGTAACAAGTCCAAACTTTGGACTGAAAGGTAGTGACGAACTCAACCAGTACTAATAAATAGAAATAACTGAACAGAAACGTAGGCATGCTTTCAAATTAAATAGGCAACTCAAACAGTAAAGTGAAGAAGATCCAAACAGTGTAAAGAATATAACTCTGCTATATCTACATGCTAGTGCACATGCTGTATGTGATGCACCATGCTGTCAGTCTCATGTGCTCACACTCTCAAATGCTCAACCACTCGGTACTGTATTGGCCCATACGACCCAGAGAAGATCTATTCCGGATCATATACATCACTCACTATAAGTCACCCAGTATCGAGGAAGGCCAATCCAGCCCTGTGGAGAAGATCCATCTCCAGGTATCAAGTACTTCGGACAAGATCCATGTCCAGGGAAGATCCATCTCTGAATAATATCAACCACGGTCACTAGGGGTGTGTACAGACTCCGAAGGGGCTCCTACATCCCAAGCGCTATCATAAAATCAGTATAATCGTTGCGGCGTGCAGCCCAATCCCATAACTGTCACTCATAATCAGGCTCTCAGCCTCACTCAATCATCAATCTCTCCAGTCTCACTCACGGGCTCACAATATCATGAAAACTAGCCTAAAACAACGATATGATGTATCAATATATAACAACTGAGACTAAGATATGATATGAAATGCATGAACATGACTGAGTACGTAATATCAATGAAATCAGTGAGATGACAGCAAGAAACGACCACTAGGGGTCCCAACAGTACCGGCATAAAGCCTAAACATGATATCTAGCATGATTGACAGCTCAATTATTTTATCACATGATGAAAACACGGATATCAACCAGATAGAGTCACTATACAGTGCCATGGAATCAATTAGGCCACAATTCTCACGGTGCACGCTTGCACACCTGTCACTTGAAATATGCGTCACCTCAATACCAATCGTGTAGCACATAGTTCGGGGTTTCGAACTCTCAGAACCAAGATTGAAAGAGTTACTTACCTCAAACAGAGCAAATCCTACTTCGAAATTCCTTTGCCCCTCGAATCAGTCTCCAAATGCTCCGAATCTAGCCACAAGCAGTACGATATAATTAATATAGGCTAAAAGAATCAATTCCACAAGAAAAAATGAAATTATAAGCCAAAATCCAAAATCGGCTCAAACCCGGCCCCCGGGCCAACGAATCAAAATCCGATAAAAGTCACAAAACCTGAAATCCCATTCACTCACGAGTACAACCATACCAAATTTATCAAAATCCGACATCATTTGCCCCCTCCAAAACCCCAAAATTTACTCTCCAATTCCCAAGCCCTAATCTCCCAAATCTCACCTCAAAAACTCACCAACTAGGTGTAAAATCAGTGGGTAAACACCATTATTGAAGATAAATAGGCACAAGGAACTTATCTCCGGAAACACTTCAAAATCCTCCTCAAAATCCTCCAAAATCCGAGTTCCAAAATGTGAAAATAGTAAAACATCTCGAAGTCTTCTATTTATAGGTTCTGCCTAGCAAAACCGCACTTGCGGGCCTTCTGTCGCATCTGCGACGTCGCACCTGCGGAAATTCCATCGCAGGTGCAGATACTACCTAAGCTCCCATATTCCGCATCTGCGGTCACATATTCGCACATGCGGGCCCTGCCCTGCGATCCTTTCCACTCAGGCCTTTTTCCGCATCTGCGCCTCCTCTTCCGCATCTGCAGTTTCGCAGATGCTCTCCTAACCTCGCATTTGCACTTCCAGTCCAACCCAACCTTGCCCATATCTGTGTCCTCCTCTTTGCTTCTGTGGCGCCACACCTGCGGGCTCCACTGCAGGTGCGAAACACCAGAACACCAGAAGAAACCATCAATGCCTAAATCCAAATTTCCTTTCGATGGGCATTCGAAACACCCATGAGACCCCCCGGTACCTCAACCAAACATACCAATAGGTCATATAACCCCATGCGAACTTAGCCGAACCTTCAAATCACTCAAAAGAACATCAAAATACCAATTACACTTGGATTCAAGCCTAAAGAACTTTTAAACTTTCAAATTCCACAAACGATGCCGAAACCTACCAAACCTCGTCCGATTGACCTCATATTTTGCACACAAAGCCATATTCAACATTACAGACCTACTTCAACTTCCAGAATCAAAATCCGACCCAGATATCAAAAAGTCAAATCCCCGGTCAAACTCTCCAAAAATTCGACTTTCGCCATTTCAAGCCTAAATTAGCCACAAACCTTAAATTTACAGTATGGACACGCTGCTAAGTCCAAAATCACCCAGTGGAGCTAACGAAACCGACGGAACTCCATTCCAGAGTCGTCTTCACACACTTCCGACTACGGTCAAAATCCTGAGACTTAAGCTTCCGTTTTAAAGACTACGTATCCCAAAATATTCTGAAACTAAAACAAGACCTCCCAGCAAGTCACAAAAGCAAAAATAGATAAGGAGAATGCAGTAAATAGGGGATCGGGGATAATACGCTCAAAACGACCGGTCTGGTCGTTACATCCTCCCTCACTTAAATATATATTCGTCCTCGAACGTGCCAAGAGTTGTTTCCAAGCCACCAAATCACTATTTCATCTTACCACGCACGTACCCGGGGGTTATCCCACGTCACCCTATCCCATATAGGTCTTATAACACCATATAACTGAAATTTATTAATTCTACCTAGCCCACAAGCCTTAGAATCCAATTTCCAACATCCGGAATTTCTTATAAGGTCAGAATCCTGCAACCTACACATTGTATAAGTCTGAACAAGCTGTACCAAAAGCCGTAACCATAACTCAAATACTCAAAAAATTCAAATACCACATAGTTCAAAAGCTCGAAGCAATGATTTCTAATCACCGTAGCTGCTCGAAACAACCCCATGCCGGTAATAAACCTCATATCAAATAAGACTCCATTCTAAAACCTTCGTACACCACCGATGATGAAAGAAACAAGCAGAGACTCGTAACTATTCATCAGATCTATTAGTCATGGAGCCCTCTCTCCTTCGACAAGAGCCATAGCAAATTCCTAAGCCGATTTTAGATATTATACTTCCAAATATGCCACAATCAAATCTGATAGCACCCATACTAGATCCGACGAATTAATCTTATTATATACCAGCTACTCTACTGACATGCCAAACCAATACTATCTAAATTCACAACCCGTGCAATCCGTGCACTAATAAGTAACATTCCAAATGTACTCAATCACGAAAATGACTCAAGCAGGAGAATCATCCCGTAAGCTCGACGGGTACCACCCCAACGCAATGCTAAAAATCTATCACACCGTATAACTATAATACACGAATCTAACACAAGGATCATATCTCAACATAACTCTGCGGCAATGTGCGACCCCATCCAAACACCGATACATATGAAATACCTTAGCCACCATGCTTAAAATCAATAACCACGTGCAATCCGACATCAAGTACTCAAAGTGCATTACCATAACCCTGGAGAAGCAAATGACACAATGCCACACAAACCCGAAAGAACATAACCAATGTGCAACCACTCATGTATCACCCAAATACCCATCTCGTGCCATTTCCGCTATAAGGCCCCCAATAGAACTGCACCATGCGTGCATACAACCAACGAATCACAACCCCTCGTAGTATAGACGAGTAACTCACCAAACATATCAAAACGTAAATAAGCTAAACAACAATCGAATGGCATATCCCTCAATAATAGTAGTATGGAGCCAACCAATCCGACTCGGTGTAGAATACACATCCTAATTTCGGCCTACTAANTGTACCAAAAGCCGTAACCATAACTCAAATACTCAAAATTCAAATACCACATAGTTCAAAAGCTCGAAGCAATGATTTCTAATCACCGTAGCTGCTCGAAACAACCCCATGCCGGTAATAAACCTCATATCAAATAAGACTCCATTCTAAAACCTTCGTACACCACCGATGATGAAAGAAACATGCAGAGACTCGTAACTATTCATCAGATCTATTAGTCATGGAGCCCCCTCTCCTTCGACAAGAGCCATAGCAAATTCCCAAGCCGACTTTAGATACTATACTTCCAAATATGCCACAATCAAATCTGATAGCACCCATACTAGATCCGATGAATTAATCTTATTATATACCAGCTACTCTACTGATATGCCACACCAATACTATCTAAATTCATAACCCGTGCAATCCGTGCACCAATAAGTAACATTCCAAATGTACTCAATCACGAAAATGACTCAAGCAAGAGAATCATCCCGTAAGCTCGACGGGTACCACCGCAACGCAATGCTAAAAATCTATCACACCGTATAACTATAATACACGAATCTAACACAAGGATCATATCTCAACATAACTCTGCGGCAATGTGCGACCCCATCCAAACACCGATACATATGAAATACCTTAGCCACCATGCTTAAAATCAATAACCACGTGCAATCCGACATCAAGTACTCAAAGTGCATTACCATAACCCTGGAGAAGCAAATGACACAATGCCACACAAATCCGAAAGAACATAACCAATGTGCAACCACTCATGTATCACCCAAATACCCATCTCGTGCCATTTCCGCTATAAGGCCCCTAATAGATACAACCAACGAATCACAACCCCTCGAAGTATAGACGAGTAACTCACCAAACATATCAAAACATAAATAAGCTAAACAACAACCGAATGGCATNCTACCTAGCCCACAAGCCTTAGAATCCAATTTCCAACATCCGGAATTTCTTATAAGGTCAGAATCCTGCAACCTACACATTGTATAAGTCTGAACAAGCTGTACCAAAAGCCGTAACCATAACTCAAATACTCAAAAAATTCAAATACCACATAGTTCAAAAGCTCGAAGCAATGATTTCTAATCACCGTAGCTGCTCGAAACAACCCCATGCCGGTAATAAACCTCATATCAAATAAGACTCCATTCTAAAACCTTCGTACACCACCGATGATGAAAGAAACAAGCAGAGACTCGTAACTATTCATCAGATCTATTAGTCATGGAGCCCTCTCTCCTTCGACAAGAGCCATAGCAAATTCCTAAGCCGATTTTAGATATTATACTTCCAAATATGCCACAATCAAATCTGATAGCACCCATACTAGATCCGACGAATTAATCTTATTATATACCAGCTACTCTACTGACATGCCAAACCAATACTATCTAAATTCACAACCCGTGCAATCCGTGCACTAATAAGTAACATTCCAAATGTACTCAATCACGAAAATGACTCAAGCAGGAGAATCATCCCGTAAGCTCGACGGGTACCACCCCAACGCAATGCTAAAAATCTATCACACCGTATAACTATAATACACGAATCTAACACAAGGATCATATCTCAACATAACTCTGCGGCAATGTGCGACCCCATCCAAACACCGATACATATGAAATACCTTAGCCACCATGCTTAAAATCAATAACCACGTGCAATCCGACATCAAGTACTCAAAGTGCATTACCATAACCCTGGAGAAGCAAATGACACAATGCCACACAAACCCGAAAGAACATAACCAATGTGCAACCACTCATGTATCACCCAAATACCCATCTCGTGCCATTTCCGCTATAAGGCCCCCAATAGAACTGCACCATGCGTGCATACAACCAACGAATCACAACCCCTCGTAGTATAGACGAGTAACTCACCAAACATATCAAAACGTAAATAAGCTAAACAACAATCGAATGGCATATCCCTCAATAATAGTAGTATGGAGCCAACCAATCCGACTCGGTGTAGAATACACATCCTAATTTCGGCCTACTAATGGACCCCAAAATCAACTCCAAACACCCACACATGGATAAATAACCCTTTGAAATCCCACAATGACTGAATCATAACACATACCATCGTCTTGCTAGCTTCGTCCATGACTTCACAGTTCACAACCATGGAAACAACCTGCTCTTGAGAATTCCCAGTCTCCAAATCTATATAACACCCGAATCCCATATCTGATCCCAACTCCACCGCCAGAATGTCTAACAAATCTCTCATAAACGATCATCCCTCGGGTAATACTCCTAAAATTCTTCTGTGCCACGTAGAAAACTTGAATATCAGTAGTCAAGCAACCAGGAGAGTACCGCAATACTAATAAACATTCGTAAATCAAAACAAAATGCTCTTTTCAACCGTGCACCTCTCTCAGGGATTACCGAGCAACTATAACATTCATCTAAATACACAACACTGACCATTCTGTCCAGAATTCGTGAACTTGCCTTCAAGAATGAATTGTCACCTTGTACATGTAAATCTTACTCATGCACAACACACCACATCTATTATGCCATCACCATACTGGTCTAGCCTACTACCCAGTTGTCCAATTTACTTCGAGTTTCTTCTGAATTATCCTCAATTTGATACTTCTCCTTGTCAGAACTCCACGATCCTTACCCAAAGCTTACTACAATACACCCTATCATAACACCACACCACCATAAGGCCCGTAAGCCATTGTACTCTTCTTAAGTACCTCCATAAATACCTCAATTGTAATGCTCACTCTGAAAATACTTATGTGAATTTAAAATTGTTCTTCTTACCTTTCTTATACTAAAATGTAGAATCCATAATCATACAAAATTACCGCAAGTCTCAGATTTTATCCATACACAAGTCTGGAAACATTCTCAATTGCTATATATAATTCTCAAACATATTAGAATTTTCTCGAGAGTCACCCACTTTGCTCAAATCTAAATTGCACGGCCCAAATGGGCCGAAAGGCACAAGCCCCGTTAGCACAACAACCCCCAAAGAGTAACCCTGCCTTAACATCATCAATCGAATTCATACTTCGTGCACACTACATTATTCCAAAATAACAACTTATTCATTTCATGATTTTCATATTTTTCATTAAGTGCAATGTAGCCCGTATTCAGGAATTTCCTTACTCGAGCCATCCTCGGTTTCAACTTCTGTAAGTCATAACTAATCCACCAGTATGCCTTGGGCAAAGACCAATACAACATATAATCGTGCAATCAAATCATAGATAGCAGACTCCCCCACTTGGCTCAAAGCCATATAACACAACATTTGATAACTCACCATACCCAAGATAACATCTAAATTGACCATACTAAGCAATAAGAGATCTACTCTAGTCTCCAGACTATCAATAGTTACCACACATGACCGATATACACGGTCCACAATGACAGTATCGCCTACCGGTGTAGACACATGAACAGGTGAAATTAGAGACTCACGAGGCATATCCAATAATGAGCGAAATGCGAGGACACATATAAATAAGTGGGACCAGGGTCAAATAATACATAGGCATCTCAATGCAAAACTAAGACAATACCTGCAATCACAATATCTGAAGCAATGGCATCTAGTCTGGCAGGGAGTGCATATAAACGGGCCTGATCGGCCTCCCCCTCTAGGGCGACCCCTAGATGACTGAGCTTCACCCCGATCTGGCTGGGTGCGTGGTGAAGTAACTGGTGCCAAAGTCGAAGGCTGACTCATCTGCTGAGATGAACCTCCCGAAAGGAGGGGACAATGCCTCTTGATGTGACCCAAATCTTCACACTCAAAGCAACCTCTCTCTGCAAATGGTGGTAGGGACTGAAGAGAACCCCGAGCACCGAAATAACTGCTAGAAGGTCCTGACACAGATGAACCCTGAGCTGATGGTGCATGAGACGAACTCTAAGCTGGTAGTGCACTGAATGAAGACTGACCCTGCTTATAGCTATGTGCACCACGACCAGATGATGCACCACAGTGAACCGGGCGAGTCATATGAGCATGCCTGAAAGGACGACCCCTACCATGGTGGAACTGACCCCCAGAAGGAACACCGCTGAATCCACCCTGTCCACGAGGCCTCTTGGCCTCCCTCTCCACCTGCTCCTGGTTGCGAACCATCTCAATCTGATGAGCAATATCGACAACCTCATCAAATGTAGCACCAGACACTCTCTCTCTAGTCATAAGCAATCACAGCTGAAAAGTGAGGCCATCTATGAACCTCCTGATCCTTTCCCTATCTGTGGGAACCAACCAGATAGCATGACGGACCAACTCTGTAAATCTCGTCTCATACTGCATCACGGACATATCACCCTGACAAAGCTACTCAAACTACCTGCGCAACTCCTCTCTGCGGGACTGAGGCACAAACTTCTCCAGAAAAAGAACGGAGAAATGCTGCCAGGTAAGGGGTGATGTGTTGATCGGCCTACGCCTCTCGTAAGCCTCCCACCAACTGAAGGCAGCCCCAGAGAACTAAAAAGCAGTGAACGAGACCCCACTGGTCTCTAGAATACCAGTTGTACAGAGTATCCTCTGATACCTATCCAAGAAGCCCTGCGCATCCTCTCCTTCTGCACCACTGAAAGATAGTGGTCGTAGCCTCCCAAACCTCTCCAATCTATGTTGCTCATCCTTGGGCATAGCAGGAACCACATATTCTTGAGAAGCTACAACCGGCTGGGCTGGTGGTGCCCCCAGTGTCTAGATTCCATGTACCACCTGCTCTGGTGTGCGGGCGGTGGGAGTCTGAGTGCCACCCCCGGCCTCAGAAGTGGCTGTTGCGGCCGAAACAGAGACCGCCTGAGCAAGACTGGTGCACATGGTCAGCATCTGAGCTAAGGCCTCCTGAAGGCCTAGAATTACAATGGGCACAGGTGGTGCCTGAGCTGGACCCACAAGCTCATCCATAACTGGAGCATGCTCCTAAACTTGTGCAATGAGTGGATCTGCAGGTTCTGCCCTAGCTGCGGTGCGAGCTGCATCTCTGCCCCTTCCGCGGCCTCTACCGCAACCTCGACCTCTCGCGGACCTCACTGATGGTACAGGTGGCTGTCCATCCTGCCCCGTAGTATGCGTTCTCACTATCTGTGAGAAAATTAGAACAACAGAAATTTAGTTACCAGAATCAAAAGATTCGCACGACTAGAGTTCAAGAATGTGAAGTTTCCTAATGGTTCGACAACCTCTCGAAGATACGTACAAACGTCTCCGTACTGATCCACAAGACTCTACTAAACCTGATCATGACTCGTGAGACCTATGTAACCTAGGCTCTCATACCAACTTGTCACTACCCAAAACTCTAACCGTCGGGATGGCGCCTATCGTGGAACTAGACAAGCTACAACTCATCTCAACACATGAAAATCTTTGAACATAAAGATGGAAGCAATTTAATAATTTAGGAAAGCCTTTTTGAAAACAGAAATATCCAAAATAAGATACAATCCATCCCACAACCGGGGTGTCATAGAGTACATGAGCGTCTAAATCAGAATACAGTCCACTACAGTGTCTTGAGAAATAAACTGAAAATACAACTAATGACAAAGAAAGAGAGTTAAGGCCCGTGAACGCTGTGCACCTACCTTGGTAGTCTCTGAACTCTGATGCCGCAATCAGCAACCACCGCCGTGATCAAAAATGCCTAGATCTGTACACGAGGTGTAGGGAGTAACATGAGTACATCCAACTCAGTAAGTAACAAGTCCAAACATTGGACTGAAAGTTAGTGACGAACTCAACCAGTACTAATAAATAGAAATAACTGAACAGAAACGTAGGCATGCTTTCAAATTAAATAGGCAACTCAAACAGTAAAGTGAAGAAGATCCGAATAGTGTAAAGAATATAACTCTGCTATATCTACATGCCAGTACACATGCTGTATGTGATGCACCGTGCTGTCAGTCTCATGTGCTCACACTCTCAAATGCTCAACCAATCGGTACTGTATATGGCCCATACGGCCCAGAGAAGATCCATCTCGGATCATATACATCACTGACTATAAGTCACACAGTATCGAGGAAGGCCAATCCAGCCCTGTGGAGAAGATCCATATCCAGGTATCAAGTACTTCGGACAAGATCCATGTCCAGGGAAGATCCATCCCTGAATAATATCAACCACGCTCACTAGGGGTGTGTACAGACTCCGGAGGGGCTCCTACATCCCAAGCGCTATCATAAAATCAGTATAACCGCTGCGGCGTGCAGCCCAATCCCATAAATATCACTCGCAATCAGGCTCTCAGCCTCACTCAATCATCAATCTCTCCAGTCTCACTCACAGGCTCACAATATCATGAAAACTAGCCCGAAACAAGGATATGATGTATCAATATATAACAACTGAGACTAAGATATGATATGAAATGCATGAACATGACTGAGTATGTAATATCAATGAAATCAGTGAGATGACAGCAAGAAACGACCACTAGGGGTCCCAACAGTACCTGCATAAAGCCTAAACATGATATCTAGCATGATTGACAGCTCAATTATTTTATCACATGATGAAAACACGAATATCAACCAGATAGAGTCACTATACAGTGCCATGGAATCAATTAGGCCACAATTCTCACGGTGCACGCTCGCACACCCGTCACTTGAAATGTGTATCACCTCAATACCAATCCTGTAGCATATAGTTCGGGGTTTCGAACTCTCAAAACTAAGTTTGAAAGAGTTACTTACCTCAAACGGAGCAAATCCTACTCTGAAATGCCTTTTACTCTCGAATCAGTCTCCAAACACTCCGAATCTAGCCACAAGCAGTACGATATAATTAATATAGGCTAAAAGAATCAATTTCACAAGAAAAAAATGAAATTATAAGCCAAAATCCAAAATCGGCTCAAACCCGGCCCCCGGGCCCACGAATCAAAATCCGATAAAAGTCACAAAACCTGAAATCCCATTCACTCACGAGTACAACCATACCAAATTTATCAAAATCCGACATCATTTGCCCCCTCCAAAACCCCAACATTTACTCTCCAATTTCCAATCCCTAATCTCCCAAATCTCACCTCAAAAACTCACCAACTAGGTGTAAAATCAGTGGGTAAACACCATTATTGAAGATAAATAGGCACAAGGAACTTATCTCCGCAAATACTTCAAAATCCTCCAAAATCCGAGTTCCACTTTCAAATTCCACAAACGACGCCGAAATCTACCAAACCTCGTCCGATTGACCTCATATTTTGCACACAAGCCATATTCAACATTACAGACCTACTCCAACTTCTGGAATCAAAATCCAACCCCGATATCAAAAAGTCAAACCCCCGGTCAAACTCTCCAAAAATTCGACTTTCGCCATTTCAAGCCTAAATTAGCTACAGACCTGAAATTCACAGTCCGTACACGCTCCTAAGTCCAAAATCACCAACGGAGCTAACCGAACCGACGAAACTCCATTCCAGAGTCATCTTCACACACTTTCGACTACGGTCAAAATCCTGAGACTTAAGCTTCCGTTTTAAAGACTACGTATCCCAAAATATTCTGAAACTAAAACAAGACCTCCCAGCAAGTCACATAAGCAGAAATAGATAAGGAGAATGCAGTAAATAGGGGATCGGGGCTAATACGCTCAAAATGACCGGTCGGGTTGTTACATCCTTCCCCACTTAAATATACGTTCGTCCTCGAACATGCCAAGAGTTGTTTCCAAGCCACCAAATCACTATTCTATCTTACCACTCACGTACCCGGGGGTAATCCCACGTCACCCTATCCCATATAGGTCTGATAACACCACATAAGTGAAATTGCTTAATTCTACCTAGCCCACAAGCCTTAGATTCCAATTTCCAACATCCGAAATTTCTTATAAGTCAGAATCCCACAACCTACACACTGTATTAGTCTTAACAAAACTGTACCAAAAGCCGTAACCATAACTCAAATACTCAAAACTTCAAATACCACATAGCTCAAAAACTCGAAGCAATGATTTCTAATCACCGTAGCTACTCAAAACAACCCCATGCCGGTAATAAACCTCATATCAATCAAGACTCCATTCTAAAACCTTCGTACACCACCGATGATGAAAGAAACATGCAGAGACTCATAACCATTCATCAGATATATCAGTCGTGGAGCCCCCCCTCCTTCGACAAGAGCCATAGCAAATTCCTAAGCCGACTTTCGATATTATCCATCCAAATATGCCATAATCAAATCTAATAACACACATCCTAGATTCGACGAATTCATCTTGTCAAATACCATCTACTCTACTGACATGACACACCTATACTATCTAAATCCACAACCAGTGCAATCTGTGCACCAATAAGTAACATTCTAAATGTACTCAATAACGAAAATGACTCAAGCAAGAGAATCATCCCGTAAGCTCGACGGGTACCACCCCAACGCAATACTAAAAACCTATCACACTGTAGAACTATAACACACGAATCTAACATAAGGATCATATCTCTCGCGACCCCATCCAAATACTAATGCATATGAAATACCTCAGCCACCGTGCTCAAAATCAATAACCACACATAATCTGACATCAAGTACTCAAAGTTCATTACCATAACCGTGGAGAAGAAAATGACACAATGCCACACAAACCCGAAAGAACATAACCAATGTGCAACCAGTCATGCATTACCCAAATACCCATCTCGCGCCATTTCCGCTATAAGGCCCCCAATAGAACTGCACCATGGGTGCATACAACCAATGAATCACAACCCCTCATAGCATAAAATAGTAACTCATCGAACGTATCAAAATACTAAAAAGCTCAACAACAACGGAATGGCATATCCCTTAACAATAGCAGTATGGAGCCAACCAATCCGACTCGGTGTAGAATACACATCCTAATTTGGTCCTACTAAGGGACCCCCAAATCAACTCTAGGCACCCACACCTGGATAAATAACCCTCCGAAAGCCCACAATGACTGAATCATAACACATAATATCGTCTATCTAGCTTCGGCCATGACTAGGGTATTCATAACACAAATTATTCGTTAACGTGTCTATAGACTAGGATATTCTACTGTAAACATTTTATTTGTTGTGTAAATGTTCTTTCTCTGGTACCGCCAATTTAATGATTCGCTTGCACAACTATCTCTACAAGGTTAATATTTAGGATTATTGTAATGACCTGACCGATCATATTGAGTTTTAGTATTCCATTCAATGGTTAGAGGTTTTGAGTGGCTTCCTATTGTGTAATATGGCTTGCGTGCATGGTCGGATTTGATTTTCAGATGTTTCGGGATTTATTTAGACGAGTGATTCTCATTTTAGAAGCTTAAGTGGTAAATATTGACCAAGGTTTGACTTTTGTGAAAATGACCCCGGACCGGTGTTTTGATGACTCTGGTAGGTTCGTATTGTGATTTTGGACCTGGGTGTATGTCCGGGATCAAATTCGGAGGTCCCTAGGTTGATTTGACTTGTTTTACCGAAAGTTGGCAATTTAAAGGTTTAGAATTTTGCTAAGTTTAACCGTAAGTTGACTTCATAACTATCGGGTTTGAATTTTGGTATTGGGACTTAGAATAAGTCCGTTTTGTTATTTGGAACTTGTCTGCAAAGTTTGGCTTCCTTCCTAGATGATTTGATGGGAATCGATTGTGTTTTTAGATGTTCTTGAGTTTCATGTGTTTTGGAGGTCCGATTCATGGGTTCGGATATAATTTTGATGGTTTGATCACGCGAGCGAGTTCATAATATATTTTTAGACTTGTGTTGATGTTTGGTTTGGAGCCTCGAGGGCTCGGGTGAGTTTCGGACGCGTTTCGGAGTGTTTGAAGAGTTTTAGTTTTTGCTGGTTTTTAAACAAGTGTTGTAGATCTCGCAAATGCGCGATTATGTTTGCATTTGCGATCTGGCATTTGTGAGGTGGGACATTGTATTTGCGAGCAAGGTAGGGGACTGCTTAGTTTTTGTGAACACTTTGTTCGCATTTGTGATGGGTGCCTGGGCTGGGCTAGATCGCGTTTGCGATCATTATGATTGCTTTTGCGGAGTGTTCAAGTTCGCATTTCCTATAAAAATCATCTCATTTGCGACATCAGCAGGACCGTGGGGAATGTCGCTTTTGCGATCATTCTTCGCATTTGCGGGGTAGGTCATATTTGTGACACCTCCTCCTGAACGTAAGTGCTGAAAGTCAGGATTTTAGTCTTATTTTCATATCTTTGATCCCTAGACTCGGTAGGAGGCGATCTCGAGGAGGGATTTTCACATACAACCATTGGGTAAGTGATTTTGATCAATTTTCAACTATTTTACAGGATAATATAAGAGATTTAACATCAAAATTATAAGAATCAAAGGGAATTTTGGGATATTTTTGTCTATGTTTTGAAAAAATAAAAATTTAGGATTTGAGAGTCGAATTGGACTCGATTTTTAAACAAAATATATATATGGACTCGTGTGGTTATGGGTAGTCAGAATCTACCCTTGGATCTGAGTTTTTACTGGGCGATCCCGGGGTTGACTTTTGGGGAATTTCATAAAGATCAAAGCTTTATTAATTAAAATTGATTTCTCTTGCATTGTTTGATATTATTAAGTCATTTTTGGCTATATTTGAGCCAAGCGGACTTGAAGTTTAAAGGAAAATCTATTTTTGAGTATTGATTGAGGGTTTTTGAGGTAAGTATCTTGCCTAACCTTGTGTGGGGGAACTACCCCGTAGGGATTGGTTTGATTGAATTATTTGATTTACGTGGGAGACGTGTACATGAGGTGACGGGTGTGAAAACTTGATCGGTTTAGACCCTTAGGCTTCTTATATACATTTAATTGAAGTTGCGCTATCATGTTATATTCCCCATTGTTAAGTTTACCCTCACATACTTTATTTAAAGTTGTTAGTACATGTTCTATCTTTTATTGTCAAAGATACTCCTATATGCTTTAATTGGAGTTTTCACCTCTTTTGTTGTCATGTTATCTCTTTCATAACTGAGTTATTCTTATTTGAAGTCGTTGTTATATGCTACCTCTTCCATTGTTGATTTATTCTTATTGAAGGTCATAGTTACATGTCATCTCGTCCAGTGTTGATTTACGCTTATTTGAAGTCATTGTTACATGCTATCACGCTCATCGTTGAGTTATCCTTATTTGAAGTCACTATTACTTGTTATATATTTCATTGTTGAGCTTATTCTTCCGTTTCATTGTGTTGTTGTAATTCTTGTATTGATTTACTTGACGTACTTTCGTGTTATTGTTGTTGATGTTGTTGTACTTAGTGTTGTTGAGCCGTGGGCTATGTGTGGTTGTGGTATTAGAACTGTTGTTATGGGAAATGTTGTGGCATAAGGGCATATATGGTGTGAGTTGTTATATTACGTTGTTCTGTTTTTGGAACATGCAGGATTGTTGAGAGGATTGTCGGGGTGTTTGCACGTGAATTGTCCGTACTATTGTTATTATTGATATTTGCACATGCGGCATACCAAGGCGGGCTATATATGTTGGGTTTACGTATGTAGAGAGACAAGGTGGAATAATTATTATGCGCGTATGGCGAGACAAAGCGGGCATTTACTTTATTGTTGCACACGCAGCGAGACAAGGTGGGCTATGTCGGGGATGATTTGTGATGGCCTGGAGGTATTGTTATTTATGATAATTGTGTGGTGGTGTGACCTTTGTGTATGTGTCATGCGTATTATGAGTTTTGTTGTGTTGTTTATAATGTGCTACTCGGTGTCTCTAATTTTACTTATTGACTTTAGTTGTGATAGTACACTTGCACAAGCATACACTGTAGCATGTCACCTTTATCAGTCCAGGAGTATGAATTTTGATGTTTATTGATCCTGTATATGTATCCTTGTATACCTGCCTTTTGTGTGTATATTGGACTATTGGCACGTGAGTTTTCTGTGCAAATATGAGGTATTGTTATAATTGGCACGTGAGTTATTTGTGCAGATCTGAGGTATTAATGGTATTGGCACGTGAGTTGTCCGTGCAGCACGTGAGTTGTGTGTGCGGTTGTGATTGGTAATGTGGACACGAGATGCCAAGTGGTTATGATTCATGATTTGGGACCCGTGATTGTGATTATGAGGTGTGGTACCTCGGGGTGATTCTTGTGTAAGAACGGTAGGTTATTTGGTTGTACTTGTTTTCCTTACTTGGTTTCACGGGTATCTTTAACTGTATTCTGATTACTTTACGGCATTAGTACATGTTTACTCCATGTTGCTATTTGTTGCTTCTACTTTCCATCTGCTAGTGTTATATTGTTATTCTTACCATGTTTAGCCTTGTATTAATATTCGTTCCTTCGTTAGCTTTATATTCATACTTATACATGTTATCATGTCTAGTAGGTGTCTTGACTGTACCTCGTCACTACTCCATCAAGGTTAGTCTTGCTACTTACTGGGTACTGTTGTGGTATACTCATGCTACGCTTCTGCACATCTTTTGTGCAGATCTAGGTACCTCGGAGCGTACTGGTTGTTAGTTCGCTGATTGTGAGTTGCTGTGGAGACTTCAAGATATACCTGACATCCCGTTCGCAGGCCTCAGAGTCATCTTCTGTTGTCTTTCTTTACCACTATTTATTTCTATTCCGGAACAGTTTGTACTTAGAGATTTTCTAGTGAAATCAGTAGAGCTTATGACTTGTACTACCGGTTTTAGGATATTGTACATCTGTTGATAGTTGTTGGCTATGTATAGCAATTACTAGTTCATGTTAAATGGTTGATTTGTTTAAATCTGTTGATAACTTTCTATGTGTTAGGCTTATCTAGTCCTAGGGACTAGGTGTCATCATGACTCCCGAGGAGATATTTTGGGTCATGACAAGTTGGTATCAGAGCTCTAGGTTCATATGTGTTGTGAGTCATAAGGAATTTTAGTAGAAGCTTGCGGATCGGTACGGAGACGTCTGTACTTATCTTCGAGAGACTACAAAACTATTAGGAAACTTTACATCTTTCATTCCTATCGTGCGA
>AWOL01S0041680.1:0-10860 GCA_000715115.1 Nicotiana otophora | reverse complement strand
AGGTCTGCGTACACACTACCCTCCCCAGACCCCACTAATGGAATTATACTGGGTTGTTGTTGTATACTTTAACGGCCAAAACTCANAGCAAGGTGGGGAGTTCTTGGAGGGAAGGATGCTGAGGGTCATTTGGAAACAACCTCTCTATCCCAGGGTAGGGGTAAGGTCTGCGTACACACTACCCTCCCCAGACCCCACTAATGGAATTATACTGGGTTGTTGTTGTATACTTTAACGGCCAAAACTCAGTTAAAGTATAGCGCTCTTTAAAAGAGCGCTATATATAAAAATGTCACTCTTTTTTTTAAACACATATTTTTTTCACACTTGTCCAAAAAAATCACAAATGGGTTCTGGACCCGGGAAATCAGAATGTGCTCAGCATGAATTACAAAAATGCCCTTCGTCGTCCAACTAAACTTTATTCATTATATTATATAGTAGAAATAGAAATATATTACAATTAAAAAATACATGATATATACAAGAGTTGAATTCCCTTGACTTGAAACAAAACCTTGATCTAACCTATTTTTATAAAAGTAAATCTTTTAATAAAATCCATGTTTCTGGCTCCATCACTATTTGCATATTGCCCAAGTCTCCCACTTACGAGACAACGTTAATTTGATACATGATCATAATATATTAGTGATATACATAAAAATCAATAGAAATATAAATAAAGTTTATCAATTTCAAGTGTATAAACTTCGACTCAAGAATATAATCAATTATTTTAGCTACTTGATTTTCCAAATTCCAGCCAACTCCTTTATAGTGGTGTACTTAACATTGCATACTGTAGATAATGGTAAGAGTAAGTAATAATCAAAAATTCAAAAGGCTAAAAATTAACCATAATTATTTAATAAGGTCTAATTGAGTAGTAGGAAAGAATGCTATGAATAGGAGTAAGAAAGTATGCTGCAAGATAAAAGTCAATTTGTATCAATTTATGTCATGCACTTTCGTCGTTAGTTTATTCCAAAATAATGATATCGTTTTATATTTAGATATAATTAATTTTAAATTTTTTTATTTTATTTTTAATAAAATAATTTATAATCACACAAAATATATATGACTTAGTTTAAATTAAAAGCTTAAAAATAATTATTTTTCCTTAAATATAATACCCAGTCAAATCATTATACGTAAGAAGTAGATAATATTCCTTTTTCTTAAAAACTTTAACAACAAATCTTACCAAATAAAATTTAGCTTCTAAAGTGGTTGGAATTGATTTTGAGTTTCTCTTGAACAGCCTATTTTTGGTTGTAAATATGCAACAAAGATATATTCAGTCCAACCCTTTTATTTTAGCGTACAATTCGAGAAATGCATAAATTTTAAATTTAAATTAATACATCAATCATCATATAGCTCCCAAAGCATTTTTTTTTAAAATCCATTTCAGCCAAATAAATGCCGGACGCCTAAGCCAATTCAAAATTCGAAACCGATCCAAAAATCTTCACTTCTCATTTCGCCATGTTCGCGAAGAAGCTTTTCCAGAAAGCCACACAATATCATCATAATCAACATCAACAGGTATTTTTTTTTGTCTTTAAGTGTTTGTCAGTTGACTTTGTCTACTTTGTGATTCTCTAGAAATGATTTGACGTTGTAATTAGTGATAGTGATGTTCATTTTAGCGGTAATCATGATGTTGGAATTTTTTATGCGAGATTGAAGCACTTCGTTGTAACTGAGATGCGAAATTGCAATTATTTGATTGATCGAAGCTGATCACAGTGAAATATAAGTGGATAGAAATCTTTGCTCGAGTTTTATATCGGAAATTGAAACAACTCCTTTTGTTTTCCATTCTGTTTGCTAAATGTGGTAGATTTTTTTATAACTGAGCTGCGAAATTGCCAGTGTTTTGATCGATCAAAGCTGGATTATAGTGAAATAAGTCGACAAGAAGGCTTTTGATACTCTTCTCATCTGCCTAATCCTTGGTGGCTTGAGTTGCACCTCAAGTTGGCCTAGACACCACCATAGTTAAAAAAAAATGTTTTATATCGGGAAAATATGTGGAGCTGTTACTTATGAACTCTGCCTGTTTGAGCTTTGCAAGGTATTGCTGGTCTCAAGCCTGGATAAAAGAGTATGGTTGCAGTAGGTTGATAGTCAACGTAAAGATAGTGAATTGATATAGATGATTTATATAGCCAGGCCAATTAGTTTGGGATTGACGCTAAGTTGATTGTTATGTATGATTTTGAATCTCATTCCCCTTGGCGGAGGCAGGAATTCTAACAAGGGAACTAAAAAAATGTAAACTTGGACAGCGAGCGAATGACTTAACTATCAAGGGGATTTGAATCCTGCTGCAAACAGTGAGTGAATGACTTAAATACATGGGACTCGAATCTTGCCCCTAGGGCTTTGGTCTAGTGGCAAGAGCACAACTTGTGATGTGTGAGTTAGGCACATGTCACGGGTTTGAATCTTGCCGCAGACAAAAGCTTGGTATTTAAGTGGAGAAGGGTAGTGGGGCGGACCCATTATCCACCAGTTTCAAACGATGCATCACTGTCCCTCGGGGATGCCTTAGTTATCAAAAAAAGAAAAAAAACTATCTACGGGATTCAACAATTTATATATATAATAATTCCGTGTACCCTATTTGTACAGTGTAATTTTTTGATGTAGGGGATTCCATTGAACCCTCCTTCAACACACTTAGTTCTGCCACTGCTCATTACAATCTCCAAGAAATATGGAAAAAATGTGGAGCAACATATAGTGCATTACTAACTGAAGAGCAATATATAGGGCATTGTTTTTAGAAAATGCGATGCTAATTTATTTGGTCGTTGTTACTCTATTGGTGCTTAATTGGCTATGGTATTCATTCCATTTGACTTTTTAAGACTTGAATGTAGCTGGTGGAGTAATTCTTTTATTTCAACTTTTCTTGTGTTCAGCGAAATGGCAGTGGTTTGACAGCAATTGACCTGAATGTTCGTGCTACTGTACATTATGGTATCCCGTCAACAGCATCAATTCTTGCAGTAGATCCCATCCAGCGCCTATTGGCCATTGGAACGTTGTGAGTCAAAGTTTTGATTTTTATGCACTTAATATGGACAGAAGCCTGTTAGGTCAGCTGTTAAGTAAAGCGCTAACTCTGTTTTGGCTGATAAGACACTTCCTTGTGCACAAACATAACAAAATTCTTACTCCTGATATTCTTCTTTGGAAGCAGTGAGTCATTGAATCCTGATCATTTCAGTTTCTAGAGTTCAGTTCTGCATTGAACTTCCCCCATTATACTCCTGTGAAGGTTGAAGAGGCTAGAGAAAAGGTTAAGGCTTGTCAAAATCATATTTTCACCAAGAGATAACTGGTGGATGCAATAGGCGTATAGCCACTATTGTTTGGCTGCAGGCCAGTTATGGTCATGTGGCACCCCCGCTCCCTTGTTTAGTAAATGATACGTTTACCAGTACCCTGTAGTGTTGCTTGACCTTTCAGCCCCTGAGATCCCTGTGTATGGCTTTTTAGGCTGTTTAGCTTTGTACAAACTTCCCTCTGTGGGCCTCCATTGTTAATTTTAAATAATACTCCCTCTGCCCAACGTTTTAGTCCACGTTTGCCTTTTAAGGGCCAATTCGACCGATTCTGGACATAGATTAATTCACTTACCATTAAAAGTTTTGGCACTTAAAGCTACATGAAAGTACTATAAATTGCGATATTTCTACTTTCAAAGACGACACAATACATCTCAAAATTTAAATTTACATGAAAAATACTACAATATTAAATTGCGATATTTTTAATTTCAAGATTATGACATAGTACATCTGAAAATCTTAACCAAAGGTTTATGTCTTTATTCTTGGGAAGCTAAACTGGACTAAAATTTTGGGATGGGAGAAGTAAAGGTCTGATTGATTCTTGAAGCAATAGTTTTGAATAAAAGGGTGGATCGTGCCTCATTATATTAGGCTGATTAAGAAGGAGGTTCCTCACCACATTATTCCGGAACATAAAGAAAAAATGGAAACTCTGTTTACTTATACAAATCAGTCAGTTACTGGTTGATGGGGGGTGGGGGAAGGAGTCTATTCTGATAGCATATTAAGCTCAATAGAGAAGTTGAGTCTTAATTAAATGAATACAGAAGTAGCAACACATTTTCATTTTTCTTTTCTCTTGCGCTTTCTTATTTTGTGATCGGAAAGGACTTCCGTTTTGAGGTAGCGACAATCTATTTCAGATGGATTAAAGTTAGGAGAAGGCTCAATGTATATTATAATCTGTCCATACTATCTTGCAATTAGAAACTATTTACATAGATGGCTTGATGGCTGTATCTTGTTAATGTAGTATCCAAATATTTTTGCAGGGATGGTAGGGTAAAAGTGATTGGTGGGGACAATATTGAAGGTCTCTTGATTTCTCCAAAGCAGTTGCCCTATAAATATTTAGAGGTTTGGTTTTTGCACATGAAGTCATTCATAGAGATTCTTAGCTCAGTTCTAAAGGTTCCAAGTCTATATTATTCGATATTATTCGTGAGCATTTTGTAACACCTTTGGAGCCTGGTTTCCGTATCAACATATTTAAGAGTCTCCGAGAGATAATGGTCTTTAGGATTGATAATGTCAGGTGTATGAGCTAAGTCAATAAAGAGCTGGAGTTTTAATCAAAATGTCACTTCAATACTTTTGGATGACAAAGTCCAATGATGACCATTTTCGTTTTTAGTGTTGCATTCCATGGGTTTACCTAGAATAAGAGGGCAATTAACTGAAAAGGGCCTACATTAATGGTATATGATACAAGGTAGGAAAGGGTATTCACTTTTTTCTTTTCTCTTTTCCTTTTGAAAAGGAAGTTCCATCCCATTGGGGCCTTTTTCATCCTTGATGCTAGGTGTTTGCTTGTTTGTCAAAGCTAACATCCAGCTTTTCTCTTTTCCTATTTTGGGTAGTATTGGTCAGACATAGAAAAGGTTCTTTGCTGAATAGTACGAAAGTTTGCTATTATTTTTTTAAATAATCTGGCTCACTATTTTCCTGTAGCACCAATAAACTGATGGTCTCTTTATATCTTGCCCTTGTATCATATTCATGATTTCTTTCTCTTTTACAATCTCAAGGTATATGTTTAATCTGTTCTCTTTTATTTCTGTTTTTGTCTGTGGCAGTTCCTTCAAAACCAGGGTTTTCTTGTCAGCATCACAAATGAAAATGATATTCAGGTATTATTATTTTTTCCAATAAGTTGGTTTTTAATGCCCTTCTCAGTGCAGCATTCTCAAATGTTAATCAAAGTTGGGAAACTTAAGACCATTTATGCTCCGTAGCTTGTATTTTATTTCTTGTTGGATTTTAATGCCCTTCTTGGTGCGGCATTCTCAAATGCCAATCAAAGAAGGGAAACTGAACATAATTTGGCGCCTTAGCTTGTACTTATTTCTTGTCTGTTCCTCGGTTTCTTTTTTTTTTTTTAATTTTAAATAAAGTAAGTTGCTTCACTGAAAGGCATCAAACAGATGCAGTGATTACAAAAATAGAGATGCTAGCTCCTTTACAAGATGTTATGATAGGGTCTGGAGCTAGCCAATAACCAAAAAACATATCTCAAAGAGGCTAGTCTAGAGTGAGGGATCTCACAAAATCTAAAAAGACAGTAGAATTAATTACATAGGACTGTTTGGCCCAACCAAAAAGACTAAGCAAACAACTGGCCTTTAGCAAGTGTATTGGAGTTGAGACTCCATCGAAACATCTGAGGTTTCTTTCAGTCCTAGGCACCAAATAATACAAGCTGGTATCATCCTCCAGGTGTCCCTGATGGCCTTATCAACTCTGCTTTCTCTGCTGAGATATGTTAATTTTGGCATTTGTAATCAAGGAATTCCTGCATGAGCTTGGCCGCGCCATGACCTTGCCTAAGCAAGTGAATGATATAAGTCTTGCTTTAGGTTTGTGGATCTAGCTCTATCATATATATTATTATATCTTGGTTAAGTGTTACTAGGGTTGCGCAGGAAAATGTGAAAAAGCGTATAATGTACATAAAGAATTAAGGTCTCACTGGAACTTGTTGGTATCCTTAGTGATAGTAAGCAAGAAATAGCATCTACAAATTAATGAGAGATCATTACTTCTAGTTATACCGTAAAGAGAAATTGCTAGGAGGTATAGCAACTGTAGATTCTTGAAATGACATTTTGGTGTAATGTGAAAAATGTATATAACATAGGTTCTATATTGGATTTCATACGCTCTTCTATACTAAAAGATTCTAAATCCACCGTTTTACTGTATTTGAGCTCACACTTGGTGCTATAATTAATGAAATTGTACCTAACATATCCCCCAGAAAATAAAAAACAAAGAAGCAACTGATGGATCTTGCAGGGCAGAATCTCTACAATTGTGTGGTGAATTGACTCGTTTTTCGTTTGAACCTGCTATATTGTACTTGGACATTGTTCCCTCAGCTGCAATGGTAAAACACAATGATGCAAGAGGTTTGAAGAAACTCATGTTTCTTGTTGTGTTTAATTACGATGACTCAATTTGCTTAATCTCAAAACCTGCTCCATTTATTTCCTTGGAACATGTGGTTCTCAGAGACACTTATACATTTATGTTGAACGTGAAATATTGCCCGGCGGTTTAATGAAGTTTTGTTGTATAATGTCAAATGTCTAGTAATCACCAATTAAATTACGTCACTACCTAAAATTATAAGAAGACCATTTCCATGATTTTCTGCTTTTTTATGTTTTGCCTGAAAGCAAGTACACTTTGACTGGTAAATGGTTTCCTTTCAAGGGTGCATTCCTCTTGAAAGCAAGAACAGTTTGAATGGCCAATGAAGACCTCTTTGCAAACCCCGCCCCTAAAGATAGAAGAAGCCCAAAAGAAAAGTCAAAAGAAAAATCTTTCATTAAAGGTTGCGCTGACATTGGTGCTCAGAGGGCCCCTGTAAAACATGAGTTAGGAACTGTTTGTGGTTAGTAGGTCTGTAAGATTTCTCTTTCTCTTGATTTTCTGCAGGTTTGGAATCTCAAAAGCAGATCTGTAGCTTGTGATTTGCAGTGGAAATCAAATATAACTGCTTTCTCAGTTATCAATGGCTCTTCCTTCATGTACGAATTCGATGTGCATACAAGAAAGTTTTTACAGTGCAAAAAGTTGAGAGTATTTTACGCTTATAATAAAGTTCTCCTGTCATTCCAGGTATGTTGGAGATGAATATGGAACAATTTCAGTTTTGAAGTTCTGTGTTGAGAACAGAGAGCTTCTGCAACTGCCATATCAGATCTTGTGGAGTTCTCTTTCTGGTGCTTACTGCATGATCTTAGTGAAAAATCTTTTATCTGATCTATTATTTTATATGATTATGTCTGTTTCTTATTCTTGTAAAGTGACTCTTGTTTAGTTGAGATAATTTTTAATTTTAGAGTATTTTGAACTTTGAGCTATTTTTGGTGGATGTTAAAACTTTGGATTTACAAGCACAAATAGCTCATTCATGTTTAAGGCAGGAATCAGGATATCTACTAAAAAAAACTGTAGGTTGGCTGTACCAAGATATGCATTTCCGTATTCCAAAGTCTAGGGATGCAAATTGCAGATAATTAGGCCTAGTTCGTGCAATTCCAATACATGGGCATGTCTCTTGATTCAGAAGAGATTCACGTTCATTATACAATGGTTGAACCATTTTGTAGCCAGCTGCCAAGAAACATACTCCTTACGTTTAATATAATTTGTTCTAGTAATAGAGGCTATTCAATGAGCTTTTTGCTGGTACCATATGCACCTGTAATTAACACAACTATATCTTCTCCTTTATAGGGTTTTCGCCTCCTCTACCTTATTCTGGCATAACTTTATTTCAAGTCCATTAGTTCTGGATCTAATTTCTTCTAATACAATCAACCTCGAGTAGCTTTGGTTTCAGATCCTACATTATTTAATATATGTGGGATGTATGTGATTGAACTAGCTTCTCTAGAAAATTATGGCCACATGAAGACAGTTGGCTCTATTCTGGGATTTCAGATCTTTTCTATCAGACTAAGCATCTCCACCAAGCATATTTCATTTGTTCAGAGAATACCGACTGGCTTGATTTAACCTCATGAGTACCTATTGTCTTAAAGAATCTTATTATCAAATTCTCATGTGCTTCTATAATTCAACAAACCTCTTTTTGGATTATTTTGTAGAAGCAGCTGGTTTTGCGAATGCAGATCATCAACCAGTTGTTGGAATTCTCCCCCAACCTTTTACGTCAGGAAATAGGCAAGTCACAATTATTGTGTATAGTTTCTTCCTCACTCCTCACTAACCTCATGTTAACCAAACTAAGCCCTACCCTTTTGCATTTGTTTATTTTTGTCCTTATTAATTGTCTTGCAAGGTATATGTTATGTTAATCGATGCTGGTCTTTGACATACAAGTTGGAGAATCTTAAATGTGAATGAAGCAAGAAAACCGGAGAAAGATCTATCCTTGCTTACAGATTCTTTTTCCAAGATACATGACCCAGTTATGAGGTGGCATTCAGTGGTTCTTTGGGATAAAATAAGTGGTTCTCGTGGGATAAAAAAGAATTGTTGTTGAGCAATTTCTAAAAGTGATTACCGAATGCCAATATATTTTGGTCATAAGAAGCTTGTCAATGTAGTAAAAGCTATAGAAGTATAGATGAAGTGATGTCTCCACTCATTTACCATTTGGTCTTATTGTAGATGTCTTCTCTGGCCAAAATTCCTTTGTTGCGGTCTTCTGAGTAAGAACCAAAAACCAAGAAAGTAGTATATTTCTATTAATCGATAGGAAGTGCCTGGGTAAGTACTAGGCAAAATTGCATGGTGGAGGAGGTATAATTTACTGGCAAGAAACTATTATTCCTCTTTATTGGTCAACTAAATCTGTCAGTTGCTGTACGGCAATCAGTTGTATCAAATGAAGCATGAGTGATGTATTCTTCTCTACGTAGTGTGGCTTTGTCTTTATGACTTAGTAACTGTAATGGGTTCTGTTAGAATCTTGAGTATGTTTTTGCTTGTAAGTTCCTGAACTGATGACATTTATTGCAGATTATTGATTGCATATGAGAGTGGTTTAATTATACTATGGGACGTCGTTGAAGCCCATGTTATCATTGTTAAAGGTGATAAAGATCTCCATTTGAAGGATGGTGCTGTAAACTTTAAAAAGAACTCAGATTCCAGCTCTCCTGATGATTTATTGCAACATGAATTTGAGGAGAAAGAGATAACCACACTTTGCTGGGCATCCACTGATGGATCCATTCTTGCTGTTGGCTACATAGATGGAGATATTCTGTTTTGGAAAACATCAAAATCAACCTTAAGCAAAGGTCAAGAAGCCGGACCATTTGATAATGTTGTTAAGCTACAGTTGTCTTCTGCTGAAAAAAGGCTTCCTGTCATTGTCTTAAACTGGTGGGCGAACAGTAAATCCCGGAATAGCAGCGATGGCCATCTCCTCATTTATGGCGGTGATGAAATAGGATCCGATGAAGTCATTACGGTAAGTTTTACATTTCATCACTGAAATATTCTCATTATTGTTTTATCATTATGCTATACATAGGCTCGCTAGCCATGCAGATTTAATTATTTCAATATTCTCTGTAACTCAAGATTATAAAATGTTGCATTTCTGGGTCAAATTGAACTGCACTTTGGGACAAATAAAAGTCAAGCTATATCTTAGTGTGTGTATTTCCAAATTGTAATATATATTGGCTTTTGAAGTATGAAATGATCCTGATTGAATAAGTATATTTGATATCTAATGGAATCTACCATTTTAGAGTTTTAGTATATATGTCAAGTTGTTCTTGTTGTAACATTTTCAATGAGTCAAAACAGATTATGATTTAAAATCTATATAACATTTAAACTGGTGCTTGATGTGTAGGGAACTTTGAATTTGACATTTCTAACCCATCTATCGATCAATTCCAATCAATTTTAAATGCTAAATTGGGTTATCAGAAAACTGCCTTATGTGAGTCAGAATAATGAATAGTCTATGGTAGTAAAAGTGCACACATGTACATAGGGTTGCTTTGAAAAGTATCATTTCCCTACAATCTTCATTATATTCTATTTCGTTTATATTTTCTGACTGTTTGCAATTTGAAGGTTTAAGTGTTTAGGGGAGGATACATTTCTAAATTAGGAACTAGTGGTAAAAGTCCTCACAGATTCAGCTCTCGGTCTTCATCCCTAGAAAGGGGAAAGAATTTGAACGACAGCTCTTAAACTTCTGTTGGGTGCCAATTGTGTTCTTGGGATATTACATACCATCATACTACCTACACTCTCAAACATAATCGTATGTAATGATAAAAACATTAATTTCTTCTGCTTTTCTGCTGCAGATTCTTACCCTTGATTGGTCATCTGGAATGGAGACTTTGAAATGTGTTGGTCGTGTTGACCTCACTCTTAGTGGCTCATTTGCCGATACGATCTTATTACCAACTACTGGGACAGCAGCAACTGATGAAAAAGCTGCTTTATTTGTGTTGATGAGTCCTGGACAACTAAAACTTTTGGATTGTTCAAGCTTGTCTGACTTGGTATCCAAAGAGTTGAAGAAAGTATCTCTATCAGCTGAGGATTTTCCTGTAGAATTACCGACAGTTGATCCTTCCATGACTGTGACAAAGCTTACCCAGTTGCATTCAGATGGAAACTTACCCGAGCTTCTTCAAGAGGTGCTGCTTCCCCGTGTCATTGTCTCCCCCCTTCTCATTTTTCTAAAATTCCAGACTTATTTCTAATTTAGTTTTTTATGGGATTTGTATCTTAACCAGACACCTTTATTCAAGAA
>AWOL01S0041665.1:42136-60641 GCA_000715115.1 Nicotiana otophora | reverse complement strand
TTTTCTTTGATTTGAACTCCTTAAATGAAGGTTTTATGTTAAATAGTATTGAAATTATCTTTGAAATGAAAATATCGGTTTGTTTGGAAATGAGTCGGCTTGCCTAGTTCCACGATAGGCGTCATCACGACAGATTAGGTTTTTGGGTCGTGACAAAAATACTCTTTATCTCCCGGTTGGATACTTCCACTTGACCGCTAGCTTGTGGATGATACGGAGTCGTGACTTTATGAGTAACACCATACTTGCTAAGTAAAGTGTCGAAAGCCTTGTTGCAAAAATGTGACCCCTCATCTCTTATAATTGCTCGTGGAGTACCAAACATTGTGAAAATATTCTTCTTCAAGAATGTCACCACACTTATCACTTCATTGTTGGGTAGAGCAACAGCCTCCACCCATTTGGACATATAATCCACCGCGACCAAAATATAGGTGTTTTCACAAGAACTCACAAAAGGACCCATGAATTCAATACCCCACACATCGAAAATATCAATCTCCAAGATAATGGTGAGGAGCATTTCATTTTTCTTCGAGATTCCACCGGCTCTTTGACATTCATCACATCTTTTCGCTAAATCACTTGCATCCTTGTAAAGAGTGGGCAAATAGAAACCGCAACTTAGCACTTTGGCCGCCGTTCTTGCTCCACCATAGTGACCACCATATGGCGAAGAATGACGAGCCCCAAGAATTTTACCTTGCTCTTTTTCCGGTACACATCTTCTAATCACCCCATCCATACAAATCCAAAAAAGGTATGGTTCATCCCAATAATAATCTTGACAATCCCGTTTGAGCTTCTTCCTTTGGTTTGAAGAGAACTCATCCGGGATGATTTCATACATAAGGAAATTTGCTAGATCCGCGAACCATGGCACCTCTTTCATTGAGATAGCCAAGAGTTTCTCATCGAGGAAGGAGTCATAGATTTCAAGTCCATCATGCGGCCTCCTCTCCTCCTCCAAACAAGACAATTGGTCTGTCACTTGATTTTTACTCCCTTTTCTATCTTGGATGTCAATATCAAACTTTTGTAACAAAAGCACCCAACTCATTAAACGAGCTTTGGAATCTTTATTGCTCATAAGCTAACAAAGTGCCGCATGATCCGTGTGGACAATAACCTTTGCACCCATCAAGTACGGGCGGAACTTCTCAATTGCAAGCACAATGGCAAGGAGATATAATACCGAGCATCACCTCAAATTTTGCTTCAACTCACATGCCGGGCAAGTTCTAGATACAAGTACAATACATAGACTACACAAAAACCTCACCGCACATGGCACATGACTCACTAAGGACGATTTCATTCCGACTCTCAAACTAATGAGTATTCAAATATAATATGATCTACTTCCTCACATGACTCTAGAACACTCCTCTCAACACTAGCATCCTCAAGAAAAATATGGTCTAATGCTTGGTATTCTCGTTTTAGCTCTTCAATTTGGTCTAGAAGATTTTTTTTAGTTTCACACAACTCATCATTAAATTATTGGGCGTTAGACGCATCAACCTTTGCACTCAAATCTGCATCCAAGTTGTGCAAAGCCAAGCCAAACTTGTCAATTTCTTGTGCAAGATCAACTCTCTCCTTCGACCTGTCATTCACCAACTTTGTTAGAAGATAACGTCATTCCTCATATTCCCTTAATTGTGAATATTCGTCCTAACACCAACCCTTACTGCCATATTCAAATTCAGATCTCCCAGAGTTCAGGTCATGACAAGCCCAAAAACACGGGCCATAAAAGTCTTCCATCAACCAAGCGTCTTCATCAATAACCTTACCTCCTGATATTTCATCCCCAGATGTCATGTTGAGAGAGATATGAATGCACTAAGAGAAAAATTAAATTTTTATGAAAATAAAAATATTTACAAAAAGATAATAAATAAACAAAACCTATAAAGATAAAAGTAAAAATCTAATCTAGAAAAATAACTAGATAGAAAAATTAAAAAATTGAACAGAAATCAATTAAAAGCTTAACTTAGATAAACAATCAATAACTAAGTCCCCGGCAACGGCGCCAAAAACTTGTTGGTTCCCCAAGTACACACAAATATACGTGGCCGTCAAGTAATAAAGTGACTCGAAAGTCGGATGTCGAACCCACAGAGACTTAGATTAACCGTTAACTAAGCAAACTAAAATCAACTTACTGTCCAAGCTGATCAAAAGTTTAACTTTTCTATTACAACTACTATTACGAAATTTAAACACGTAACCAAGGGAGATATAGATTCCAGAGTTGTGGTCGGTTTATCAATCCTATTGAGTTTGTAATTACACTTGTTAATACAAATTATCTATGATTGCTAGTTGACCGGATTGTTTATATAAATAGCATGTTCCCACAATACTATCTGTCTATCCATAATATATCAACCCTATATTCCTATGGTCTTGAATCTATCATGAACGAATATAATACGGTATTCAACTAAGCAAGACAGTTAGGTATATTCCTATCCTAACCGCAAAAATCTTTCCCCGAGCCATGGGTTCATAAACAAGCCCTCTCTCTAATTCTACTCTAATCTAAACACGGATTTCCCAAGCATAGCATAGATAGTAAATAGAACTCAACTGCTTGCCAAACAATTAAGAAATTATGCATAGAATTAGAGAAACAACCAAAGATGATAACTCGAGTTAACGGTAATATAATTAATAAACTTCAATATTCATGACAACCACAACCCTAGAACGTGAAGCTTAGCTCCACATAGATATGGTAGCAAAACAACAAATCATCAAGAAAAAGTAAAGATTACTAAGTATGATGGAAGAAAGATGGAATCTGATGAATTCTGGCCTCCACGACGGCTCTGTGCTCTCTTCGTCTAAAGTCTCAAAATCCCCCTTTAAAAATGGTGTTTAATGACTATTTATATGTGTAGGGAAAAGATCTAGACAAAATAACCAAATTCTAAACAAAAAGGAGACAAAATAACTTCAGGTCGCCACGCGAAACGCACGACTCACCTCGTATCTGACCACGCCTCGCGAGCTTAAACGCGCGGAATTGCTCTCGCGTCGCCTGCTGCTATTTCGTTTTCAATTTTGATGCCTAACTTTCTCGTTTATTTTCTTTGCTTTTCAACTCTTAGTTCTCTTTTTTTATTTTAATTATCACCCCATCATTATGTCTTCAATCATCAAATTATGACATCATAATATTTCCCATCATCAAATAATTACGAGCCATTCTTGTAGTGCATAAAATACACATAAAATCTTTACTTTGCTCCCAATTTCGTCTTCAATGAACCAACACATAAAATAAACTCAATTAAGCACAAATATAGTATAGTTTAGCATTAAAACCCCAAATTATAAGGTAATTAATGCACTAAAAATATGAAATTATAGCCAAACATCACTACCCCACACTTAAACGTTGCTTGTCCTCGAGCAATCAAACTACACTTTATATAGACACGATCTTTTTAAACAATTATCCTAACTCATCACACCAAGAATCTTTTAAATAGTCTAAGCACAAGAACGTAACATCTTCACCTCAAAGTTTGGCTCACTTACTCTAACATAGAGGTCTATGATATTACCTTTCCTTCATGAATCAAGTGCCCTCACACAACAAAAGAGATTAGTTCCACGCACAATAAAATTTAAGAAAAATTAGGAACTCAAGATGGAAAGAATTCACTCACTCTCACAAAAGAAGTCGCACGCATGCAATTGGCACCATAGGCTTGCCCTTAATGTAAATCTCTACTAATGTAGGCCCACTTAGTCTAAAATCAATTAGTACTTTTTTATGGTTGTAATGTGGGCTAAAGGACGAGAAGGATATATTTAGGAATAGTGGCTAGCCCTCCTAAGCACTTTAACACATCACATAATCAACTGTAAAAGCAAATTCTTCAATAGCAATTTTAATTTTACAACTAAAATCATCCCTAACAATGTTCCCTCTTTCTTTAAGCACTACCTTAATTTATACTACACTAGCAAGAATAAGATGTCAATTTATTCATCTAAATTATTTTTTTCTTTTTCTCTTTTGCAATTTCCACTAGTGGTGTATTCTTTTACAAAACAAGTGCACCTTTCCTCCTTTCACTGGTTCCACTCAAAAGTCACCCCACACTTAGTCTCTTCTTACTCCTTTTAGCACTCATCTCACAATTAAAGTGCTTTAAGAGGTAAAAGGATCAAAACAATGTCAATTTAAGAACAAAAGGATGGGTGCCAAATAAAAGCCTATAGGCTCAAAATGGTTAACTAGGGATAAATTTTATTTATGGTAAGAAATAAGCTCAAAAAGATCAAAGAAAGCCTAAAATCATTTTTCAAACCGAGCATCACCTCAAATTTCGCTTCAACTCGTATGCCGGGCAAGTTATAGACATAAGTACAATACATAGACTACACAAAAACCTCACCACACGAGATATTAAACATTAAGAACAGAGTAAACATAAGTTAAGAAAATTAGACATAGGCGTCACAAAACATGCTATCCAAATAACCAAGGCATCATAAGCACTTTTAGCACAATGGAAGATACTACGCAAGTCAAAGCCTAAATATGCTACTATCAAATAAGTCAAGGGCGCCTAGGAATCTCATCTTTCTTCCTCCATTTATTCCCAATTTCTTATCTACTCTAAAAATGAAAAAATAAAAGGAAACATTACTACCCGGTTCAAACTACATCCCATAAAAAAGAATCGAGGTACAAAGAAAAATCACAGGGGATTATTACTACCTACAGAAAGCTAAAAGACATATTTTTAGATTTTTGTTTAGACTTTAATCCCTCAAGAAAACTGTCTAGGAGATCCATCATCGGAAAAAATCCAATTTTTCTACCTTTTTCGATTTTTTTTCTTTTAAAAAAAATTAAATTAAGCTACTAAAATACTACACCACTACGAAAACAAAAATAAGAAGTTAACATTTTTTCTAACATACTACTACTAATTATCTAGAGGAATTCTCCCACCTCACACTTAAAGGAGTGCAGTGTCCCCAATACACAAATAAAGCAAAATAATAACGAGGGTGGACAAGAAACTCCCTGAAAGGCCAAAGGCCGAAGCAATAGCGGCTCACGGAGTACTCAGACTTCCCCCCAGGCATGGTCCTCTGTGTGGGCACCCCATACTTAGTTCTCACCACCTAGCTCGCTTTTGCACTCTTCCAATGACTTTGCTTCCTATGCTTATAATCCTACAAAACAAAAACAGACACCACAACAATAATAAGATAAAAATAAAAATAAAAGAAACCAGTAAAGCTGGGTTGACTCCCAACAAGCGCCTGATTTAACGTCGCGGCACGACTTGAACCACTTTTTGCCTCCACCTCGAACTAATGAATTGAGCCCCCAATAGGGCATCCAGTATGTGGCTATGCTCCTTCGGTAGGGCTACAAATAAAATTAGGTCAAGTATTAAATTTTTCACTCTACACTTCTTAGACTTTAGATGAGGAATGTAATTTTTACTTTTTGACACAACGAAATCAAGAATGTAAGCACCCCGTTCCTCGTCCATTGGCTCTTCCAAAGGCTCAGATGACTAGATTTCCATGTCATCATCCAAACACAATGTTGAAAAATGTATGGAATGAGGACCAATACGCCCTAACTCTAGAATTGTACTACTCTTTACATCCTCATATGTACACACACTAGAGTCTTCAAATATAATATTATCTACTTCCTCACATGACTCCACATGACTCTAGAACACTCCTCTCAGCATTGGCATTCCCAAGAAAAATATGGTCTAATGCTTGGTATTCTCATTTTAGCTCCTCAATTTGGTCTAGAAGATTTTTTTCAATTTCACACAACTCATCATTAAATTGTTGGGCATTAGACGCATCAACCTTTGTACTAAAATTTGCATCCAAGTTGTGCAAAGCCAAGCCAAACCTGTCAATTTCTTGTGCAAGATCAACTCTCTCCTTCGACCAGTCATTCACCAACTTTGTTAGAAGATAACGTCGTTCCTCATATTCCCATAATGTAGAATATTCAGCCCAATACCAACCCTTACTGCCATATTCAAATTCAGATCTCTCAGAGTTCAGATCAGGACAAGCCAAAAAGAAGGGCCATAAAAGTCTTCCGTCAACCAAGCGTCTTCATCAATAACCTCACCTCCGGATATTTTATCCCCAGATGTCATATTGAGAGAGCTATGAACACACTAAGAAAAATTAAAGTTTTATGAAAATAAAAATATTTACAAAAAGAAAACAAATAAACAAAACCTATAAAGATAAAAGTAAAAGTCTAATCTAGAAAAATAACTAAATAGGAAAATTAAAAACTTGAACAGAAATCAATTAAAAGCTTAACTTAGATAAACAATCAATAACTAAGTCCCCGGCAACTACGCCAAAAACTTGTTGGCTCCCCAAGTACACGCAAGTATATGTGGCCGTCAAGTAATAAAGTGACTCGAAAGTCGGATGTCGAACCCACAGAGACTTAGATTAACCGTTAACTAAGCAAACTAAAATCAACTTACTGTCCAAGATGATCAAAAGTTTAACTTTTCTATTACAACTACTATTGTAAAATTTAAACACGTAACCAAGGGAGATATAGATTTCAGGATTGTGGTCGGTTTATCAATCCTATTGAGTTTGTAATTACACTTGTTAATCCAAATTATCTATGATTGCTAGTTGATCGGATTATTTATATAAATAGCATGTTCCCACAATACTATCCGTCTATCCATAATATATCAACCCTATATTCCTATGGTCTTGAATCTATCATGAACTAATATAATACGGTATTCAACTAAGCAAGACAGTTCGGTATATTCCTATCCTAACCGCGAAATCTTTCCCCGAGCCACGGGTTCAGAAACAAGCCCTCTCTTTAATTCTACTTTAATCTAAACACGGCTTTCCCAAGCATAGCATAGATAGTAAATAGAATTTAACTGATGGCCAAACAATTAAGAAATTATGCATAGAATTAGAGAAACAACCAAAGATGATAACTCGAGTTAACGGTAATATAATTAATAAACTTCAATATTCATGACAACCACAACCCTAGAACGTGAAGCTTAGCTCCACATAGATATGGTAGCAAAACAACAAATCATCAAGAAAAAGTAAAGATTACTAAGTATGATGGAAGAAAGATGGAATCTGATGAATTCTGGCCTCCACGACGGCTCTGTGCTCTCTTCGTCTAAAGTCTCAAAATCCCCCTTTAAAAATGGTGTTTAATGACTATTTATATGTGTAGGGAAAAGATCTAGACAAAATAACCAAATTCTAAACAAAAAGGAGACAAAATAACTTCAGGTCGCCACGCGAAACGCACGACTCACCTCGTATCTGACCACGCCTCGCGAGCTTAAACGCGCGGAATTGCTCTCGCGTCGCCTGCTGCTATTTCGTTTTCAATTTTGATGCCTAACTTTCTCGTTTATTTTCTTTGCTTTTCAACTCTTAGTTCTCTTTTTTTATTTTAATTATCACCCCATCATTATGTCTTCAATCATCAAATTATGACATCATAATATTTCCCATCATCAAATAATTACGAGCCATTCTTGTAGTGCATAAAATACACATAAAATCTTTACTTTGCTCCCAATTTCGTCTTCAACGAACATACACATAAAATAAACTCAATTAAGTACAAATATAGTATAGTTTAGCATTAAAGCCCCAAAATATAAGGTAAGTAATGCAATAAAAATATGGAATTATAGCCAAACATCACTACCCCACACTTAAACGTTGCTCGTCCTCGAGCAATCAAACTATACTTTATATAAACACAACCTTTTTAATCAATTCTCCTAACTCATCACTCAAGAATCTTTAAAATAGATTAAGCACAAAAGCGTAACATCTTCACCTCAAGATTTGGCTCACAAGTACCATGCATTATTCACAACTCACTCACTTACTCTAACATAGAGGTCAATGATATTACCTTTCCTTCATGAATCAATTGCCTTCACACAACAAAAGAGATTAGTTCCATACACAATAAAATTTAAGAAAAATTAGAAACTCAAGATGGAAAGAATTCACTCACTCTCACAAAAGAAGTCACATGCATGCAATTGGCATCATAGGCTTGCCCTTAATGTAAATCTCTACTAATGTAGGCTCACTTAGTCTAAAACCAATTAGTACTTTTTTATGGTTGAAATGTGGGCTAAGGGACGGNCACGACGGCTCTGTGCTCTCTTCGTCTAAAGTCTCAAAATCCCCCTTTAAAAATGGTGTTTAATGACTATTTATATGTGTAGGGAAAAGATCTAGACAAAATAACCAAATTCTAAACAAAAAGGAGACAAAATAACTTCAGGTCGCCACGCGAAACGCACGACTCACCTCGTATCTGACCACGCCTCGCGAGCTTAAACGCGCGGAATTGCTCTCGCGTCGCCTGCTGCTATTTCGTTTTCAATTTTGATGCCTAACTTTCTCGTTTATTTTCTTTGCTTTTCAACTCTTAGTTCTCTTTTTTTATTTTAATTGTCACCCCATCATTATGTCTTCAATCATCAAATTATGACATCATAATATTTCCCATCATCAAATAATTACGAGCCATTCTTGTAGTGCATAAAATACACATAAAATCTTTACTTTGCTCCCAATTTCGTCTTCAACGAACATACACATAAAATAAACTCAATTAAGTACAAATATAGTATAGTTTAGCATTAAAGCCCCAAAATATAAGGTAAGTAATGCAATAAAAATATGGAATTATAGCCAAACATCACTACCCCACACTTAAACGTTGCTCGTCCTCGAGCAATCAAACTATACTTTATATAAACACAACCTTTTTAATCAATTCTCCTAACTCATCACTCAAGAATCTTTAAAATAGATTAAGCACAAAAGCGTAACATCTTCACCTCAAGATTTGGCTCACAAGTACCATGCATTATTCACAACTCACTCACTTACTCTAACATAGAGGTCAATGATATTACCTTTCCTTCATGAATCAATTGCCTTCACACAACAAAAGAGATTAGTTCCATACACAATAAAATTTAAGAAAAATTAGAAACTCAAGATGGAAAGAATTCACTCACTCTCACAAAAGAAGTCACATGCATGCAATTGGCATCATAGGCTTGCCCTTAATGTAAATCTCTACTAATGTAGGCTCACTTAGTCTAAAACCAATTAGTACTTTTTTATGGTTGAAATGTGGGCTAAGGGACGGGAAGGATATATTTAGGAATAGTGGCTAGCCCTCCTAAGCACTTTAACACATCACATAATCAACTGTAAGCGCAAATTCTTCAATCGCAATTTTAATTTTACAACTAAAATCATCCCTAACAATGTTCCCTCTTTCTTTAAGAACTACTTTAATTTATACTACACTAGCAAGAACAAGATGTTAATTTATTCATCTAAATTATTTTTTTTTCTCTTTTGCAATTTCCACTAGTGGTGTATTCTTTTACAAAATAAGTGCACCTTTCTTCCTTTCACTGGTTCAACTCAAAAGCCACCTCACACTTAGTCTCTTCTTACTCCTTTGAGCACTCATCTCACAATTAAAGTGCTTTAAGAGGTAAAAGGATCAAAATAATATCAATTTAAGAACAAAAGTATGGGTGCCAAATAAAAGCCTATAGACTCAAAATAGTTAACTAGGGATAAATTTTATTTATGGTAAGAAATAAGCTCAAAAAGATCAAAGAAAACCTAAAATCATTTTTCAAACCGAGCATCACCTCAAATTTCGCTTCAACTCGTATGCCGGGCAAGTTCTAGACATAAGTACAATACATAGACTAAACATTACTACCCGGTTCAAACTACATCCCATAAAAAAGAATCGAGGTACAAAGAAAAATCACAGGGGATTATTACTACCTACAGAAAGCTAAAAGACATATTTTTAGATTTTTGTTTAGACTTTAATCCCTCAAGAAAACTGTCTAGGAGATCCATCATCGGAAAAAATCCAATTTTTCTACCTTTTTCGATTTTTTTTCTTTTAAAAAAAATTAAATTAAGCTACTAAAATACTACACCACTACGAAAACAAAAATAAGAAGTTAACATTTTTTCTAACATACTACTACTAATTATCTAGAGGAATTCTCCCACCTCACACTTAAAGGAGTGCAGTGTCCCCAATACACAAATAAAGCAAAATAATAACGAGGGTGGACAAGAAACTCCCTGAAAGGCCAAAGGCCGAAGCAATAGCGGCTCACGGAGTACTCAGACTTCCCCCCAGACATGGTCCTCTGTGTGGGCACCCCATACTTAGTTCTCACCACCTAGCTCGCTTTTGTACTCTTCCAATGACTTTGCTTCCTATGCTTATAATCCTACACAACAAAAACAGATACCACAACAATAATAAGATAAAAATAAAAATAAAAGAAACCAGTAAAGCTGGGTTGACTCCCAACAAGCGCCTGATTTAACGTCGCGGCACGACTTGAACCACTTTTTGCCTCCACCTCGAACTAATGAATTGAGCCCCCAATAGGGCATCCAGTATGTGGCTATGCTCCTTCGGTAGGGCTACAAATAAAATTAGGCCAAGTATTAAATTTTTCACTCTACACTTCTTAGCCTTTAGATGAGGAATGTAATTTTTACTTTTTGGCACAACGAAATCAAGAATGTAAGTACCCCGTTCCTCGTCCATTGGCTCTTCCAAAGGCTCAGATGACTAGATTTCCATGTCATCATCCAAACACAATGTTGAAAAATGTATGGAATGAGGACCAATACGCCCTAACTCTAGAATTGTACTACTCTTTACATCCTCATATGTACACACACTAGAGTCTTCAAATATAATATTATCTACTTCCTCACATGACTCCACATGACTCTAGAACAATCCTCTCAGCATTGGCATTATCACCACCAACCATCATATAATTTTAAAAAATATTTTTTTAATATAGTATTAGATTAATTAGTACTAGTTAATTTGAGTGTATACTTATTAATTTTTAAATAAAGACAAATTTTACACGTTCAGAATTATTTAGTATTACAACATTTTAATATTCAGATGTATATTCAGATTCAGACATCTTAATTTTAATAAAAATAAATGAGGCCTTAGTCTCTAATTGTCGCTAGTTCTTTATCAAATATTGTGGCTATCTTCTACTTTATTTCCTTGTTATTCTATATCCTTGTTCTTTTATTGGATTCGTATAAGAAACATGTTTGAATGACGAAAAGGAAGGAATTGAGCAGGACTAGAGGGCAGTAAATTTAAACAGAAAGCTCATGAAATGCTTCACCGAATGATCATAGAATGAAAAAAAGAAAAATAAAGATCCGACCATGTTACACAAAATTCCACTTTCCTTTATTATTTTATTTGAATTCCAATAATAAATATATATAGTTTCTTGGTGATACTTACGAATTCATTTTTTTTAAATAAAGACTAAGATGTCCGAATTTGAGTGCACATATACGTAGTAAAATGTGTATTAAGATTAAGACGTTTGAATGTAAATACATATTTTAATGAAATTAAGTCTTTGTTATAGATCTGAATAATTCAGATATATTCAAACCTATTAAGCAATTGTGAAATTAAAAAAAAAGTACGTAGTAATTAAAATTTAAATAATTAAAATTCAGACTTAAAAAATAAATATATGTCTGAGATTTAGACGATTAAGATTCAAACAAACAAATAAAACTCAGCGTCTATTGATGACAAATAGTAAAAGTTGAGTGACTTCTTAATTACGAAACCAATTTAGTATGATAAATTAAAAGTTGAGTGATGATCAAATTACAATAATGCACGTACAAGCTAAGCAACTACAAATATGTCCAATTAGCATAAAAATCCAAATGAGTGAAATTACCTATGCAGTGAAAGAACACATGCTTAACACGTGCTAGCCATTCCATCAACCATATGCTAGCATCTCTTTTTACCTCCCTGAACATTCTCGTCGTCTTCTTCCACAGTTCCACTGCCTCGGTCCCAAAAACAGTGTCCTTTTTCTCTTCTGCATATTCATTCGGATACACTCCTATAAAATCAATCTCCTTTTCACCTGCAACTCACTATCTATTCCCCTTCTATTACTCTCCCTATAGATAGATCCACCAAAATTCAAACCCTAAACCCCCAAAACGACACTGGCTGATTCAAATCCAAGCCACAAGAATTTCATCCTCGATCCAAGCTGGAGCAGTTGAAGACAATTGGTAGGGAGCTCGCAATGGGCTCCCAAGGCGGATTTGGACAGTCCAAAGAGTTTCTCGACCTAATCAAATCCATCGGCGAAGCCCGATCCAAAGCTGAAGAAGATCGAATCGTGATTAACGAGATCGAAACCCTTAAAAAACGAATCATCGAGCCTGATATACCTAAAAGAAAGATGAAAGAGTACATAATACGATTAGTGTATGTCGAGATGTTAGGTCACGATGCATCGTTTGGGTACATACATGCTGTGAAAATGACACATGATGATAATTTGCATCTTAAACGTACTGGTTATTTAGCCGTGACGCTTTTTTTGAATGAGGATCATGACTTGATTATCCTGATTGTGAATACTATTCAGAAGGACTTGAAATCGGATAATTATTTGGTTGTTTGCACCGCGTTGAATGCTGTTTGTAAGTTGATTAATGAGGAGACTATTCCAGCAGTGTTGCCACAGGTGGTGGAGTTGTTAGGGCATTCTAAAGAAGCTGTTAGGAAAAAGGCTGTTATGGCACTTCATCGTTTTTTTCAGAAATCGCCATCGTCCGTTAGCCATCTTGTCTCCAATTTCAGAAAGGTGCATTCTTTTGCATATGTATTGTGTTTATTAGTAGTAGTTGAATTGGTTTTCGAGACTACAATGTCATGTTGTGCCTGTGTTGCATCCTTTTGTGGCAAGGATGTGGAGTAAATGTATTATTGAGGTAATTGGATGCATTCCAACATAAGTTATGCAGAAATTAATGTTGTATTATTTAATGTGGGATAGAATGTCCTTCAAGATTTGGAGGATGTAACAGGGCATGGCCTAGTGAAAAATTATTTCCAAAATAGTGTTAGTTTGAATTTTTAACACTCTGTTTTTGAGAATGGTGGTGTCCCATCCAGTTTGTGCACACCTTGGCTACTACTTCCCACCAACATAGGTACCTTGTAACTCCGCCCGTCAAGGCTTAGGCAGATAGGAAGAAATTTGCTTTTCTAACACTTTCTGCTAAGCTGTACAGTGGAGAAAAATAGTATCTGTTGATTTTTATTGAACTTTTATTTCTAATGATTTTATGAAGGTCCAGAGGATGTTAGTGACCTTAGTATGGTGTTATACCAAAAGGGATAGGATTGAGGTGATGGGTAAAATTATGAGAAGAATGTAAGGATATAAGTGATGTCATGGTAGATAATGAACTAAAGCTTGTGCACATTGAAAGGGACGTGGATGATATTTTTATCTGCATTTGAAGAGAAAATGATATTTTATGGTTTTAACTGATTCTATTTTATTTTTAATGATCATTTTGGTTTGCAGAGGCTATGTGACAATGATCCTGGCGTAATGGGTGCTACACTTTGTCCTCTTTATGATCTTATTGCTGCCGATGTTAATTCTTACAAGGATTTGGTTGTCAGCTTTGTAAGCATTCTAAAACAAGTAGCGGAACGGAGGTTGCCCAAGAGTTATGATTATCATCAGATGCCAGCTCCATTCATTCAGGTATTTTAATCAAAGTTCTAGTTGATCTCTTGCATGAGATGCACTTGAATTTTCTTTGTAAAAGGCTAAAAGCTGGAAAGATTGTATTTTTATGTGCCTTGTCTTGATGCAAACGTTCTCTCAAATTCTGGAGTGGCCATTCAAGTCCATGCTACCATCTCACATCTGAGGGCTGGACCTCTGATTTGGCTGAGGTTTGAATCCTTCCATCCCAAAAAATATAATTTCTGTGCAAAATATAGATTGCTTCTTTAACAATGTCATTGAGATAAAATTAGTAGATCCATAGAAGAGGAAGGTAGTTAACCTAGAAGAATTAAGAGCTTCAAGAAGTCAATTATTCAATTACATTTGAGGTATAGTTTTATGTGGAACCATTATATTTATCTCTTCCATTTAAATGCTAAAAGCCTTTATACGTCTATGCATATGTATACAACTATACATACAGTTTTATTTTTGTATTTCAATTTTGATGAGTCACCTAAGATCAATCAGCGCTCTAGTTTGTCCCTTGTCAATCTTTATCTTTTTGACATTATTATCAGTGATTGTCTTTCTTCGCTTTGCCGTTGGTATTGCCTTTTAACTAATCCACTTTTCTACAAGCTTCTACTATGTTGTGAAAATAGTTATACTATTCAATGAGATAAAATCTCAAAATATCAAAGCTGTTTTCTAATTATTCTTGGTATGTCGCTGAAATACTGTTTAAACTTGATTTTTGAGAATAGAAAATTGGCTAATATCAACTTTCTAAGATTACCAAATCTAAGAATATAGCTGACCCCAAACTTATGTAAAAGCTGACCCCAGCGAATTTTGTACTCGAGGCGTAGATGATTGTTAGATTGACCAAATGTATGGTAACTTGATTTTATGAATGTCTCTAGCAAAAACGAGTTTGCGCAGTTAAGATTTTCTAGCTTTGCAGAGTATCTAATCTTTTGCAAATAGAAAATGATCCCATATAAAGGTGATGAAGAACTAACTACTTCTGCCTATCAACAAGTAAACTCATGTCAATTCGCTGGCTTTACATTAACTTTAGGGTCAATATAACTCGTAGCAAAAGTTATGTCACTATAAGATGCAATACACTATGTTTTGTTTGGGTGGAAATGGAAATGTTTGACATTGACGAAATGGAGAAAGGGAGGGCTTTAAGTTATTCCCTCCTCTGGAAGGTAAGTTAAAGAGGGGAAGATAAAATAGGAGTGTTAGGAGCCTCTGGGTCAGCTTTCACAGCTTCCCACCCCTCTGGAACAGGAAGATAACGTGGAATAATATCTCTTTCTCTGTCTTATCACTAGTGAATCACTTACTTTTGCTTCCCTGTACTCGTTTTTGAACCAAACCTAATGTTAGTCTCTTCATTTTTGCATGGATTGAGAGGGAAAAAAAGTGCTGCTGACTTCCTTAATCAAATGTGATGCTACTAGTTTAATACAAAGAACAATAGGAAGGAAAAGTAAAAGGCAGTGATATTCACATGCAAAGTTGTCAACCTCTTTGGCTTAACACAGTGTAAATCTTGTATAGAAGAAACCAGTAGCTTATTGAATAAAGTAGTGCAAGCAATCTGATGGGGAATGTAACTATTGATTTGATAAGTCTTTCCATTAATCCTCTTACTTATCTGCTTGTAGAGATTTTCAAACTGTTCTGTTCTCTATTTCGTTCTACTTCGACAAGAAATGGATCTCTACTTGTAAGCTCAGTTGCTGTTCTTTACGTGCAGATCAAATTGTTGAAAATTCTGGCATTACTGGGAAGCAGTGACAAAAAAGCCAGTGAACAAATGTATACTATTGTTGGTGACATTATGAGAAAAAGTGATTCAACAAGTAATATAGGAAATGCTATTCTATATGAGTGCATATGTTGTGTTTCCTCAATACATCCTAACCCCAAGGTATTAGAATCTGCGGCAGAAGCAGTTGCCAAATTTTTGAAGGTTTGTCTTCTTTATCTCCTGCGTGTACCTTTTTGTTGCCGTGCCTCTTGTACTATGTTAGAAGCTAATTTCTTTCAATGTTACCTGGTGCACAGAATGATAGCCATAATCTAAAGTACTTGGGCATTGATGCGCTTGGTAGATTGATAAAGATAAGCGCAGAAATTGCTGAGCAGCACCAACTAGCAGTGATTGATTGTTTAGAGGTTAGAAATGCTACTTCTCAGGTTTCTTCTAAACAAAGGATAGCCATCACAATGTTGGCTTTCCTTTCTGTTTATGTCTGCAATACATAGCTAGAATATTCAGCTATTTTATTTCAGCAATGTGGCACCTTTATTTGCATTTTGGGCGTTTTTCTTTTCAAACTGTAGCTGGTTATTGCTTTGAATTTATTGTGGATTACAAGATCAGGAGAATTCCAATATAATTTGATTGAACTGTGTGACCCTAGTCTTCTGAACCGTACCATATCAAAAAAGTTGTAAGCATTTTGGTGGTTTTCAATCAACAAATGGTTGGTATTGGCAATATGTGCAAAAAGAAAAGATGAAAGAAGAGTATTTTTTTAACAATAAAAAATCAGCCCCTTTCTCTTCGTTTTTTTCTTTTTGGACATGTGAGAAATAATACACGGGGAAAATTATATTTTTGACCTATTAACAATGATATAATGAGGCCTATATATTATACATATTATACTCGTACTACATATGAGATTAGGACTATTTACACATAACTATCTAACACTCCCTCTCAAGCCAGTGCATACAAATCATATGTACCGAGCTTGTTACATATGTAACTAATACGAGAACCAGTGAGGGACTTGGTGAAAATATCTGCAAGCTTAACCGACTAACAGATGCAAGATTAAAAGGACAACCACGGAGATAAAGGACAAAATCTAAAGTGACAGAGGATAAGGTATTTGCTTGTCCAACTTCTTTTGTTTTTGTTTGGACTCCATTGGCTAAAGTAACATTGGGAAGAGACTGTGAATAAATACTATTTTGACAGAAGTGACTTACTACCAGAAATATGATCAGAGGCGCTTGAGTCCATGACCCACGAGTAGACTGGGAAACACAAGCAAATGATTTACCAGCAACAAAAATATCAATCTGAGCAACAAAGGCTACTTGTGGAGGTGTCTGCTTACTTGCTCGATACTGAATGAACTCATTATATTCCCCTTCAGAATAAAGAAAACCTCTGGTTACCTGCAGTTTATGTTTGAGCAACATGAGTATTTTTAGGTGGTCGACCATGCAAAGAGTAACACACCTCACGGGTATGTCCAAGCCTATTACAATAAGAACACTTGGGTCGAGACCTTCCAAAACGACTTCCTCGTCTATTCTCCACAGTCTGAGATGCCCGATTTTCCACTGTCTGGGAGGCGAGAATAGAGGAGTCAGATGTCTGAGACACTATGTGACTGGGTGCTGCAGCAAGCCAAAGTAATCGAGAGAATAGTTCATCAACTGTTGGGACAGTCGGACTAGCCAAGATCTGGTCACGTACTGAATCAAAGTCGTTAGGAAGTTCATCGAGCGTAAGAACCAGAAACATCTTTTGTCGTTGCTCTTGTTGCTTTTCAACACTAGCAGAAACTAGCATTAACTTCTCAAATTCTTCCATGATTGCCTGTACTTGTCCCAAGTAAGCAGACATATCCAATGCTTGTTTTTTCAAATTTGTCATCTGCGATATTACATCATAGAAACGAGATTTGTCATTGATGTATAAAGTACGAGCCTTTTCCCAAACTAAATGACATGCATGGAATGCCTGGAATGGACGAAACAAATGCATCAACTTGGAATCAATAGATTGCCACAAGATACTCTATAACCGAGCATCGATCTTCTCCCACTGTGCTTTGGCCTTTTCATCTCCCTCAGTAGCCTTTTTGGTTAAGTGATTTTGAACACCTTGACCTTTATACCACAACTCGATAGACGAAGCCCAAGATAAATAATTTGAACTCCCAAGTAGGGGTTCAGAAGTAATCATAAAGGCTGAATTTCCAACTCCACTGTTTTTGGAGCCAAAAGCATCCAAATTGAGAGACATTATTGGACTGAAGTGAGTTCTAATCAACCAAATCCATAACCAGCTTCAATTAGTCAAGGAAAAAAACCCAGAAAATTCCAGAACATAGTTTCTGCCGGAAAAAAGGACTGTAGTTGCCGGACAATTTTCAAAGTGATCGAAATAAAAAGAAAATAGTATGGGTAAGCTCGGAATTGATGGGCGATCACACTATTGCAAATAGTTTTTTTCAAAAAGTGGCTGAAAAAGGCTCCACGCGCCGGCGCGTGGAGTAGATTTCGCAGGAAAACCTGACCTCCGAATGGCGCGTGAGCTGTCGGCTGCCGGAGATTTTTGTTGGGGTTTGGTCGCCGGGGATTGGGGAACCTTGTGGTGGTGTTGGATTTCGCACAACACCAATAGAAATTGATTTGCCTTAAATTTGCCCTAGAAAGTCGCCGGAATTTGATGTGCGATGACTGTACGACTTTCCCGGATGTGTTTTACTCACGCTCTGATACCATGTGAGAAATAATACACGGGAAAATTATATTATTGACTTATTAACAATGATACAATGAGCCCTATATATAATATATTAATACATATTCTACTCCTAGTATATATGAGATTGGGACTATTTACACATAACTATCTAACAGAACATATTGGTTAATTCAAAGAAGATCACGTTGATGCCACCAAAAGAGTCAATGAACTAGGTAGGTAGGTGAATGCCTCCAAATAGGATGGAGTCCCCCTCCCACGCCCCCCCAAAAAAAAAAAAAAAAAAAAA
>AWOL01S0041665.1:29827-40347 GCA_000715115.1 Nicotiana otophora | reverse complement strand
AATTCAAATGCTTCTTATTACCTTCATTGATGAAAAATTTGGACAACTTTTGATCATTTTTATGGAGTGCCCAATTACATATATTGTCTTACTTCCCAAGTTGAATCAAAGGCCGTAGACATATAACTATGTAGACTTTGTTTCTTTCCTTTCTTATGCATTTGAAACCAAATTTTCTTCTGAAAGGTCTAAAATTTGGACTATCTGTTTACCACCCGAACAACTCTCTGCCCACATTTCATTAGAACTTCTTTTGGGTGAAATTAATGATTTCCTTGAGCAAGCCTTGGCATCTTTAATTTAACTTTAAAAATAATTTTCTTTTTTTTTTTCCTTCTTGCAAGGCTAGAATTAGAAACTCTAAGTGACAACTACTGGAACTTTGGATTTTAAATAAAATAATTATTCAACTTAGTGATCACGGGTATATTACATATCTTTAAAGGCCATATTTTGAGACATGTAACACGTGGGTTATGAGCTTTTCTTTTGCCTAACTTCTAAATATCTTTTGCCTACCATAGTTCAGGACTTTTCTTTACAAGATGGTTAATTAACTATGGAGTTTGTTTTATGGTGTATCTTTTCGTCAGGGTATAACTTAACTCATCTATATAGAAAAATGGAAACTTGCTCCATTAATTCATTTTCCAATAAGGAACAGTTTCCTCCCTTTCCTACAGAGATAGCTATTAATCAATATGTTTAGAAGATGGAGATGCTTTCTAGGCTGTTCCCTTTATGACGCCAACCATTGTAATACAGGACCCAGATGACACACTGAAGCGGAAGACTTTTGAGCTGCTGTATAAAATGACAAAGCCATCGAATGTAGAAGTTATTGTCGACCGTATGATTGATTACATGATGAGTATAAATGATAACCATTACAAAACTGAGATAGCCTCCAGATGTGTCGAACTGGCTGAGCAGTTTGCACCGAGCAATCAATGGTTTATCCAGGTCAATTTAGTGTAGCAAATGATTTTTTCATAGCATTTGCTGTATTCTAGTAACAACTACCATGTTTTTTGACGTGTTTACAGACCATGAATAAAGTGTTTGAGCACGCAGGAGATCTAGTGAATTTAAAGGTTGCCCACAACTTGATGCGGCTAATTGCCGAGGGATTTGGAGAAGATGATGATAGTGCAGATACCCAGCTGAGATCATCAGCTGTACGTGTTTTTAACTTTTTGCTTTGCTTGGTGCTAAATTTCTTTTCCTGCTTTAATGGATATTCATCATTGGTGAAAAACATTGCAATCCTGAGCCTACGTTTTGGAATACTTCTTGTATATATGATTTTTCTCATGCAATAATAATTATTGTACTTTATATAGAAAACACATTACTGCCCTGAGCCTGTTTATTCTTTTGAATATAGTTTGTTTTCTATCAGATGGAAAATTTTAAAAGGCTAAGAGCTAGCATAACTTGGATAGAATCTGGTCAAAATGAAGTAACAAGCTTGATAAAAAGATATGTTTAGGTAGCTATTAACTTTTCAACAAAAAAGAAAAAAGAAAAAAAGAAATGTTTGGATAACTATTACGCTAGAAATTGGTGGCTTGTCCTCTTATTTTCATTTAAGTAGTATTCTAGGCTATAGTTTATTTCTTACTGAAAGGTGGTTTGGTAGTTGAGGGACCTGAGGTAAATTAACATCTAGATCATTTTAAAGGAACTCCTCTGGGGTTCTTATTCTATCAGTTGAATACATGCATTAGAAGGAATTATTTAATACTTTGTTAAACTTTTGTTCTCTGTTCTGGTGGCTGGAGAGTAAGCTAATGATGTTCTGTTGTGTTAATTTGTAAGTAACTTATTGTGTGATTATTCCTTGTTTCTCTATCATGCCAAGCTGAAAGTTTGAAATGCTCTTGTTGAAGATTCTGGATAATCTTATGTTAAGTGTTATTATTCTGCAGTTACCCATAAAAAAGTGTTATTATTCTGCACTTTATTAAAGGGCCCAGCATTATCTACGTCTTTTACACCCTTTTTTTCTCTTTATCTTGCTCATGTTGTGTATAATTGCACAGAAGATATTGTTTTTGTATATTCTGTTTTTGTGTCTCTAACAGATTACACTTTTGATTGGCTGCAGGTGGAGTCATATTTGCGCATCATGGGAGAGCCAAAACTTCCCTCTGCATTTCTCCAAGTAGGTTTCCAAACCAGTCCCCTACCTACTTACAGTAATAAAATGTTGCCATGCTCAAATGTCATGATGTTCTCAGTTGACCTCTTCTGGTGCTTAACTCAACCTTGTGAGTTGCAGGTTATTTGCTGGGTCTTGGGGGAGTATGGAACTGCTGATGGGAAGTATTCTGCCTCCTATATCACAGGGAAAATATGTGATATTGCTGAGGCTCATTCAACTGATGACATGGTCAAGGTATGCGAGATCCAATTGCTGTTCTCTATCAGCTGCAATCTTCTAGTATGAGTTGTTTCTGTATTATGATACACTTTGGATCTTAAAAGCTAGTAAACAGTGATGAAAAATCACCTAATGGCATTTGTTCTATTTTGATAAGCTTCCTCAATTTTCTGGCTTTCAGAATCGTTTTACCCTCTTTGCCCTTTGTTCTCGTTTAACTCGACATCCCTACTTTAGAGTATGTGATCTGAGCAATGTGGAAGGATAGCCCCCAAGTCTGTTCTATGTCGTGGTATTATTGTCCAGGACATGAGGTCCTAGAATTATGTATTTAGATATCTCCTGCTGTCTTATGCCTTTTGTATCATATTCATTTTGATGACAATTTGATTTAATATCTCATTGCGGCTAGTTGACTTTTCGAAAGAGCCTTGTAAATACTTATTAATGCTGCGAAGTTGGTTCGATAACAACAGGCTAAAAGTTTAGGTGATTTATTGCATATACTGAATACTGTAAGGGTTTTGATGGCTTTCTTTTTTTGTCTAGTACTCTGTGTACCTCTGAAGGTGGATCAAACCTTCTCTGTTTTTCCTCGTTTTGACAACATGCTGAATTTCTTTGGAGCAGAAATAGTGGTAACTATTCATTTCTATAGTTGCAAGAGATTAGGTTATTTTGTTGGTATGGAGGGTAAGCAAACAAGAATTCTTTTGAGCTATATACTGGTTCTACTGTGAAGAAAAGACTTCTTTTTATAACCGAGAAATCCCGAGGTAATGGGCCCGTCCTATACTCTTCTCCACTTAAATACCAGACTTTTTTCTTCGGCAGGGTTGGAACCTGTAACGTGTGCCAAACCCGCACATTACACTTTGCGCTCTTACTATTAGACCAAAGACCTTGGGGCTATTGCGAAGAAAAGCCTTGTAGCGACAACGCATGTGTAAAACTGGTGCTAAGAAGTTACATCTTTACTTTCATGGAACATGGAAATTCTTAAATTTTCCCTAACACTGGAGATATGCCAAGAAGGATAGAGTTTTGATGAACTTCTACAACTTACATTATTGGTTACTTCATCACGAAATTACATTATTGGTTAATAAGTGAAATTATTCTTGGCAAGCATCATTGAATGGATCAGATTCTTCCTGTTTTAGGGATTCCTATTTGTTATAGTCAAACTATTTGACATGTTGCTTGTTGATCTTTATGTACTAGTATTAGTCTTAAAAGTCTATAAAACATTCTCTCCGGTGCTATTTTACCATGGGTACCTTTGAGGTTGCATGTTGTACAGGCACTCTTGTAGTTATGCATCGTGTGTTTCTTCAGGGTGTTTCCATTATCCTAATTTCAGTATACTGCACCCACACTATAATATACACTCTTAAAAGTTGAACTCTTTATGGATTTTCGGTTCTTCTTTTATAGGCTTATGCAGTATCGGCGCTTATGAAAGTATATTCATTTGAAATAGCAGCTGGGAGGAAAGTGGACATGTTGCCTGAGGTAAGTAAATTAACTTTCGAGCCAAGTCGGTCAATATTTTTTCCCTTTGGACAAGATTGTTTATCCCAACAGTTAGGCTGAAGTTTTTCATTTATTTTGCTGACTCCCCGATCGTATCTTTTGGTGTGTGATGTGATCCGCACCTCTTGGCTCCATGTTGAATAAACTCTCATGTCTACCTGTCAAAGAATAAAAAGTTCTTAGAAAGGGAGAAAAAACCATACCCATTTTTGCAGATGCAGAATAACCATCTTATTGTATTTACTTTAATGGGTGGTGTTAAACTTGGATAACCATGAAATATAAATTCTTAAGAGTCACAAGGCAAACACTTCAGTTTTATTTCTTTTCGTAAAACCTCTGGTATAACATTCGATTGCTGATGAAGAGCTTAACACTTCTATGATAATCAAATGAGCTTTCATGAGGGCAAAAAATGAGAATGAACTTTTTATCTTTGTATTTCTCGCAAGGAATAAAAGAATCTTATTGCTTTAATACGTATGTTCCATAAAAGACCATATTAGTATTGGAATGGAATGAGCTCGACTAGAGTGGAATGGATATCCCAACTAGTTCAGGATTGGGGCATATTGATTGCTTGCTTGCTTATTAAAAATGAAATTGCTTCCATAATATGAAAAAGGGGAAAAGTAGGCTGCCTCCTATTTATATTGAAGTAAGCCAAGACTCCTCTAGGCCGTTTGGTTGCCGGTTAGAAAGGAGTTATCCATGTATTAAGACTAGCATAGCTTTATACATTATTTGGTTACAAAAATGGGGAAAAATAATCTTTAAATAGAATCTAGCATAAGTTATACAATGTTTGGTTGGCCTTTTCTCTTTTCCACATAAAACATAGCATTGCTAATACAATGTTTGGTTCGTGTTTTCTTTTCCGCGTAACTAATACATGTATAAATCATGAGGGAATCTATGTGTTATTTAATGCAGTGTAGAACATGGAATAACTAGTATATGTATTACTAATACTCGGGTTAAAACACAAAATGACAAGAATACCCTCTATTCAAACTTGGTACTTTTTTGTTTGTTTAAAAGAACATATTTAAAATATACTTTCAATTTTTATAGAATAAACTAGACAAATAATAAATGATACTCAAACTACATTTCTATAATACTAATCCGACATAACTAATTTTCGTATAATTAATCCCCGTATAACTAATTCTCGTGTAACTAAACTCTGCATAACTAATTCCTTTTTTAATAAGGTAAGATATTATTAATATGCAATATCAAGAAAATACTGCAGAAGAGACAAACAACAGAGCTAATCCTGCATAACTAACCCTGCATAACTCATTTTCGAACCAAACAACCCCTTCATGTTTTGGAACCTAAAATTTTACCCTCTCAGAAAGGAAGATTGAAGAAACTGGCCATACTATCGGACCAAGAGTAAATATCTTAATATCACTTCACTAAAATCTGTAATTCAATGGACAGGGAATGAATGATGTGCCAATTTTTCTTATGTTTTGTTTTTTGATAAGGTAAGTTTTTCCAATTTTACAAGTTTTTAAGACAAGGGCCTCATTCACTTTTTTTCCATCTCATCTGCTGTGACGGAGAATGTGAGGCTTTTGTTGGGATGGTGGAGAAACCTTTTGTCATCATACAGTAAATAGAAGGCGAATTCCAAGTTTCATCCAGAAAACAATTGTAGTGAGATATAAAGGGGATGTCTCTGGAATAAACCTAAAGTAGTTAGGGAACGAAAAACTTGAGGGACCTTTTCTGTCATCCTGTTGCGAGGTCGTCCCGGGGGGGGGGGGGGGGGGGGGGGTGTGCTTTGGGGCTCAAGGATTTTTGTTACCTTAAAATAGCTATTAGCTTATTTTGATTTGATAGAGAGGTCATATGCAAGCTCCGGAAAGTACAGGGAGGTAAATTCTTTAAGCCCAGTGAGACTTCTTCTGGATCAACACAATGTTGAAACCATTGGGAACCAAACTTCATAAACCATTTATAGGCGGCTACAAGTTTCAATACACCTCTAGCATTATTATCAAAACTTCACTAATCCAAATGGAATACATTTTTCATTATTAGGAGGACAAGCTTCAATATGCCTCTAGCATATTCTCAAAACTTCACTTATCCAAATGGAATGCATTTTTCATTATTAGGTGCAGTATAGCCTACAAATAGTGTCCAATTGACACAAATCATCTGTGAAGCATACCAACATCTTTTTCCATAGCTGCAATGTTATCTCATGTTGTGTAAGATATGTGATCAAGCTACTCTTTCCAGTTCAGCTGACCTCACTTCTTAGTTCATAGTTTGGAAAAAGAAAGTTTAATTACCTTAATTATATTGCCTTCTTTAAGCTATTTATTCTATGGTGTCTATCAATTTTGAATTTATAACTCTGGTTGGATAGTGGAATGATTGATGGTTTACTATAATCAGTTGAGCCACAAATTTGAGTGATGCCAAAAGTAGGTAAACTCAGTTTTCCAATGAACTGTATCAATTCCTTTCTTGGGCCGTGTAATTAATGCCCAATACATCCAATACGAAATGAAGAGAGTAATTGTTGTCACATAAAAAAGGAAGTAAAATGCTGTGGGTCTAAACTGTGAGTTTGATTGGTGAAAATTGTTTAACAGATGTCAGTAAAAATGGCTCCAGATAGGGAAGACCATTCACCAGAAAGTGAGAAAATCCTATCTGGTTTACAGTGAGAACACATGAAATTGGAGCCATCCACCACCTAAAGAGTATTAGTTCAATGTTAAATAAGTGAGGCGTCCTACTAACCTAACAGTAGTTTACTTTTTTGGATTAGACAGTTGATGAAAAAAATTGTTTGACATGACTGATGGCTTTAGAGAAATCATCTTGATGAACTATGCAAAAGTTAGCCCAAACTCCATCTTAATTTCCCAGATCCTTTTGTATTGTTGAGCAACTTGGCCCTCTGTTTTATGGCTTCTAGTAGTAGCAGTACTTAGTGAGATTTATCATCATGTATGTCATCTTCCAAAAACAGGGGAAGGGAAAAAATACAATGCTAGATTTTCTTCGTAATAAGAATTTCAGACTGCTGAAGTATCTGCTTACTGCAGTGTGAATCATTCATTGAAGAGTTGTTAGCATCACACTCAACAGATTTACAGCAACGAGCATATGAACTTCAAGCAGTTGTTGGCTTAGATGCTCGTGCTGTTGAAAATATTATGCCAATGGATGCTAGTTGTGAAGACATTGAGGTAAGGACTTTGCCAGAATCTATTTCATGTTTCTTAACCAAAGCTATTGTTCAAGTTATAAACAGGCTTAGACATATTATCTGGGTTGTCAGATATTCACGTTTTTACCACTTGTCCATTTGATGAGTATTACAGTACGTGCATGCATCTTGTTTAAGGGTGTCGTTACTGATCAATTCTGTTTTGGATTCATCATCAGTAGGCAGAGAGTGTAGTTGAATATAACTGGTCTTGTCAAACCCCAAAAGAAAGAAAAAAGAAAAGAAAAGAAGCTTATTTTGACCGTTTTGAAAAACCATGGGTCTATCTGTTCATAGTAGACCTTATATCACTAATGTTTCCGGAACTTTTGGAAAAAATCGGCATGCTTATTTTTCGGAAAATTTGCGGAGATGGTTCCATCCTCTCTTGCTATCCGGTGTAAGACATTGTTTGAAATTGCCTTCTTCATCTTGGTGCTTCATATCTATCCCTTAGCCTCTTTTCTGGGGATGAGAATGAAAATATTAGGGTGCTGACATATTACCAACTTATTTTCTCGGGTGATGAGAGTGAAAAAGGTTGAGGTGATGATATGCCCTTGTCGTTGATTTGATGTTTTGACCTATTTTTGTTACTGGAAAGATATGAAGCCTACTCTCTGTTTCTTTTTCTATCTTTGTCTTTGTTTAAACTGAGTGCAACTAATATGAAAATTTTCTGCAGGTTGATAGAGAACTATCTTTTCTCAATGGTTATGTTCAAGAGTCACTGAATAAGGGGGCTCAACCCTATATTCCTGAGAATGCGCGATCAGGAGCTTTAACTATCAGCAATTTTAGACATGAAGAACAGCATGGATCCTCAGGACATTCTCTTAGATTTGAAGCCTACGAGCTTCCTAAACCCTCTGTGCCATCAAGACCTTCTCCAGTCCCACCAGTATTCTCAACCGAACTTGTTCCTGTACCAGAACCAACTTATCACACAGAGTTTCATGAAGCTGTTGCACCAAAGTTGTCCGCATCTGGTACAGGCTCATCTGAAATCAAGCTACGACTTGATGGTGTTCAAAGAAAGTGGGGTAAGCAAACTTATTCTTCTTCCTCACCATCTACTTCAGATTCTGATACCTATAAGACTCAGAATGGAGCGACACAGCGTGATGTACCAAGCAGCTTAAGCTCAAAAACACGTGATGTATCTTATGAATCCAGAAGGCAACAAGAGGATATTAATCCGGAAAAGCAAAAACTTGCTGCCTCCCTCTTTGGGGGCGCATCAAAATCTGAAAAAAGACCTGCTGGTGCTGGGCACAAGGCATCAAGGCCAAACAGCCATACTGCAGACAAGTCTCATGCAGAAAAGACTGGACCTTCTGATGGAGGTGCTGCTAAAGCAAGTCCCCAACCACCTCCAGACTTGCTTGACTTGGGTGAACCAACTAGTATTAGTAGTGCAACTTCTGTGGATCCGTTTAAGCAATTGGAAGGCTTGCTTGACTTAAACGAAGGTACTCCAGCTCCAGGTTCTAGTGGAGATAGTGCTACTAAAGCGCCTGATTTTATGTCTCTTTATGGGAATACTTCCTTCAGTGGGCAGAATATGATGGGAACGGAAAATCTCCTTTCAACTGCTGCATTTTCACATGCATCCGACAGAAATGGCCATGGAACAGGAAGTACAGTTACAAATTCAACACAATTAAGTAAGGGCCCGAATCATAAAGATGCTTTGGAAAAAGATGCACTTGTGAGGCAAATGGGTGTGACACCAACGAGTCAGAATCCCAACTTATTCAAGGATTTGCTTGGGTAAAGTACATGGACATGGGTATGTGTTGGAAGTCTATTTAGGCCTTGTAGAGTCTTTGTTGATTGAACTAGATCTGTGGTGCTGGAAAGCTACAAATATATTTGTTGGCAAATTTTACAATTGAAAATACAATTTGCGAGGAGCTAATTGTCGCATGAGCCTGGTATATCGCGTAGCAGTTGCACATGGAAAAGTTTATGTGAAAATGGTTTCGACTGGTAAGGAATAGGTGAAGCAACTTGAGCTTTTGACTTTGAGGTTTCCAGAGTAAAATGGCTGGCATGTTTTTGGCTCAGTCACGACCATAGGTTTGCCATGTGCTTCAAGACGTATCACAGTTGTGTTTTATGTGGATCTTCCTTTTCCTCTTATCTTATTGAAACTATTCTTTTTGCTTTTTCCTGGAGGCAAACTGTACCATTTGGAGAGTTATTGTACCCTTATATGATGTTGTAAAGCAATAAGCGTTTCTCAGGTTAAATTGATACTGGCTTTATCAGTTGAATGTGGATTCAGTTCGAAGGCTGCTTTGCTGAAGCTTTGTTGTTTCTTGATAGCATGTTTGACTATATTAAGTCTCTAGATTCATGAAGAAGCTCAATATGTTATATCTGCAGCTTTTCAGTTATATGTTGAAGGCGATGCATATATTGGCTTATAATAAATCCAATTCCTAGACCAATGAGATTGGTTGTATAAGGATCATTTTTTTCTTACAGGGGTTGCTTAATGGAACTTGTTTAGTAGGAGCATTATTATTTGTTTTTTCTTTTGTTTTCCTTAGTCGTTCATGACTAGTGTTGTACAAGAAGTGAAACTACGCATAATTTCACTACTAAAGCTAGAAAACTAAAATAATGATATTTTTGACGAACAAGATGTACTAATGTTTACACTTTACACTAATTGGAATTTCTATGCAACACAAGTCAGTAGAACATGAAAGTTTTGGTCCCTCAAGCTTCTTGCCTGGAGATGCTTTACGCATTCGGAACATTGAACGAGAGGATTGTGGGCCAAAATCCAATAATGCATAGACGAGACTCGAGAGGGTTTGAGTTGATATTTTTGTTTTCTCCTTTATTTGTTAAACAGAAGCTATAGAAGTTGTATTACATCACTGAATCTTATGTAAGGACACGTTTTCTGACTGTTAGTCGGGACCACAGATATGATAAACTGTATTCCAATGGTTGAGGGATAAAACTGTTTTAAGTATTTTCTTTAATACAACAAGGGAAAAGCATTCCTTAGTCTAAGCTATAGCTGTTAATCGGGCCGGGCTGACCCGTTTACAATCCGGTTCAGTCCGGGTCAGCCCGGTACTGTAGCGTGGGGGTGGGCTGGGACGGGTTGGGCGGGGAGCGGGTTTCAAACGAACAGTTTTTTGATACCGGTGCACTGGAACCCGCTAAGCCCATTAATCCCTTAACGGGTTGTTAACGGGCTACAGCCTGGTTCAGCCTGATTTTTAACGTTTGTTTTTTTTAAAAAATAAAAATAAAAAATCTTTTTTTAACCGTTGCCAACGGTCAAATTCAAGTATGACCGTTGGTCAACGGCCTTTTTTTTTTTTTTTT
>AWOL01S0041665.1:0-17694 GCA_000715115.1 Nicotiana otophora | reverse complement strand
GGGGGGGGGGGGGGGAGGGGGTGACGGTGGGGTTCCATAAAACAATTCTTGCTCTGCCCACAGAATTTCAAATACTACTCGTAAAGGTAGTTTTGTTGATATAACTTAAGACTCAAGACAGATGGAGTAGATAGTTGCATCTCAAGGGACCAGAATCATTATTGCTACTTAGTTTTCTGCTTACCAAAACTTTGATAGCTATTCAGAAGCCTTTGTTCCATACAAATGATGCTAGTTTTTAGTTCATCCATCTGTCACATTATTAATGGTATCACATGCAAGTTATTTATGTGAAACTGAAACACACAGAGAACAGAGCTTGAAAATTGGTTCTCTTTGCCTTTGTCTATGAACAAAACAAAAGTTTACAGATTCTTTTAACCAAAAAAAGGCATGGGGGCATAGACAAGTGTATATATATGTTAGGCTGGCAATAGGTTGGACTGAAAGAAGTTGCTCCCTCTTTTGGTTGTTTGGTGACAGGTTTAGACCTAAATGTAGACAAAATTACATATAATTGTTCACGTAAGGTTGACTTTTAATTTTTATTTTTTCATGTTTTTTTCGCTTACGAAATCATAAGGGTTGACATCTGAATTATAAACCATTATCAATTTAATAGGATATTCCGATGTGGTTTAAGGGTGTTTCGACCTATTGTGAATGTGTTCTACATTGGTTAATTGATGTATAAGACCTTATATTAGTCGTGGATAACTTTTTATCTTATGAGCCAAATTTTAGAGTCGAGTAAAACTTAAGGTCTTCTTAACATGATATTAGAGTTAGACTCATCCCTAATCTTATTCACTTAATATTATGTTGAATACTCATATTATATTGTCCAAGCTTTAATATGAAACATTTTCTCAAAATATAAAACATACATCGAGATGTGTCAAAATATAAAATTCTTATTTTAATTATATCGTGAAATGCATTGCGAATATAATAAGATTTTATTTGCTGAAATTATTTTCTTGTGTTAGTTGTAAAAAGAAAGAAGACAAACATCGTCTTACATGAATAAGAGTGTTAAAGAAAAAGTCTTTAGCTGTAAGCCTCTGTTTACATCAAATTCATTTTTCATCTTCTCAACAATACCTAAAAGAACGATAATCTAGCACCATCCTTGTTAATTTCTATTACCACTCTCCAATAATTACCGACAATTATGTTCAATTGTTTCCAAATAAGGAAATAAGTCATTATTTTTGATATGCACTAAAAAAAAAATAGTTTTATATAAATTGAAACAGAGGGATTACATTTTTAGTGGTAAATTCATACGTCCAATCTAATGATCGACAGCCACATTTCTGCCTTTTTTCTAAATTCATGCTTCTAAAATGACAATAAACATGGTGCTTTTTCTAAAGTACAAATTTTAGTTGCATGCAATTCAACATGAGTCACATCTCCTATGCAGGCTATATCAGAATTAGTCAAATGAAAAATTATGATTATGAAAGAACATGAAGATTAGTGCATTAATCACGACGATTAACAATGCTGAAAGAACCAGTGTTTTAACACTAGTAGTGATGTTGAATATTTGGCGTTGAAATAAGAAAAAACTGATGATAATGCATCTTTATTCTGTAGACACCTGGAATAAACTAAAGTCAGCTAGCCATTCTTGAACACTTAATTATTTTCTTTGTAATTGACATTTGCATTGTGATCTTGAGAAATCTTGATTGTGAAACCCATGTGGGATTTTTCTTTAAATAGACAAAGAAAGTAGGCTTAATGTGTAAGAACTTTTCAAAACACAATGAAGGACGCGTGTTAGCTCTTGCTTAATTACCCCTTGTAAAAGGTGTCAAGAAATTTCTCTTAATAAGATATAATATTAGCTTAATGCATTAAGTGATTATCTACTAAATTTACTGTCTCTTCTTGATGACTAACTCTTAGCATTATTTTATAGATGAATACTATAACAAGTTTATTGAATTAGTGAAACTTTCCAAGAAAATTCTTCAATTTCCTCAAAATTTAATGAGGCTTGGGGCAATAAAAAATGGAAAAAAGGTATATAGATGAGAAAAACTAGGAATTCACAATGATTGATTAGCCGACGACAAAGTCCAACCCTACATTCATCCATTCAAGTGGGAAGTGCTATTATGTTTTGTTTGATATATCCATTTGATATCTGATATTCACTAAATCGATTAATACAGATTCATAATGTGTAAAGTACTATATTAAAAGGGAAAACGTTTTTCTGCAGGGAATTTCTTTATGAGTAGATGCTTATTCTAAAATGGACTATAAAGTGGCATAATACAAATAACAAATGAAATCAACTGATATACATTAAATGTAATTGCAATTCTATGAATCTCATGATGTCGTCGGGGGCGGCTCAATGATATTTGTGGCCTAAAGCAAAACTTCAATGAGGGGCCCCTAAGATTTTTGTTGTAGAAGAAAACTTATAATTTTATTTGAAATTTATTTTGTTAGCTTTTTGAGATTCGAAATTATTAATAATTTATTTATTAAAACTCGGATTCATATTTTCTAGTTGACATATTAAAACTCTAATAAATAACAAAAAAGACAATCTATACTTACAACGAAAATATATCAAAAAAAATTAAAAAATAGATGCAAATAATAAGATATAGAACAATCAAACCTGATTCAACAAATACATAACTTGATAAACTTTTGCTACTTCAATATTCTTGATGGAACGCCAAAAAACTTGAGAACAAATAAAAAAGATGGTACTTGTATTTCTGCTATTTTATTTTGTGATAGTGACTCAATGAGATTGGAATGTAGAGAAGGCCAAAGGAACAATAGAAGAGTAAAAGTTAATAGACTTTTTGCAGAGAAAGATAAAAAGAGATAAAAAAAATATGGGCCCATTTATAATAATGAAGGTACATAAATGAGACAAGATTGTGAGATGTTCACACGCAAATAAGGAGTGGATTCCAAAAATATATTCTTTTTCTAATTGTTCTCCAACGGCCCCTTTCCTTAAAACTTACATGTTTTTTTCAAATACTTAATATTCTTTAAAGAAAATTTGAATAATACAATAAATGTTAGAAAAATTTGAGCCCCTACAAATAGGGGCCCTAAGCCATTGCTTTACTTGCTTGGCCATTAAGCAGGCCTGGATGTCGCCACCCGTCAAGTTTATAAGCCTTATCTTTTTCGACAATCAACATAAAAACAAAAAGGTTATAAAAGTTTTATGCAAGTATTGGAGAGAAAACCATTCTATTTTATTCTTGTCATGGTTGTGAAAAAGGAACCAAGAATTTTCTTTTCTTTTCTGGTAAACCAAGAAATTGAAAGATATGACATGTACGCAGCCCTTGTATCTTTTTCTTGTCATGAATCATGCCGAGATTTTCATACTAGTGATCTAATGCGAGCCACGTCTCAAACTTTTTCTTTTTCTTCAAAATCTTGCTTCTAAAATGACATAAATTACTAAATACACGATTAAAAGGGACTCCATTTCAATGTCTATATTGTAATCTGCATGCATGCATGCAACATGAGTCACATCTACAGTGCGGACAAAAATGCTATCAGAGAAGAAAAATGTATGTTTATTAAAGAAAAGAAGATTAGTGCATCAATCCCGAAGATATTAGATGATGAGAACAAAAATACTAAGCGGTAGTAGTCATGTTTGAATATTAGGCGTTGACAAAAGGAAAGAAGTTTGTACCAAGGAAAGCTGATGATGACTGCACCTTGACACCTGGAAAGTGATGAGGTAGCCGTTTTGGAACACTTCATTTTCATGTCTTTTTATTTTCATTATGATAATTGAGTTTAATTAAGTTTTATGCACTTATGATATAAAATTACTTACCATCAGATCGTTATAAGATAATTACGGATAAATTGTTATGATAGTGTAACGACCGGATCGATCGTTTTGAGTTTTAGCGTTCCGTTCGGAGGTCGAGGTCTTGGGTGGCTTCATATTGTATATTATGACTTGCGTGTATGGTCGGTTTCAGTTTTCGAGTGTTCCGAGATTGATTTGGAAGAATGCTTTTCATTTTAATTAGAAGCTTAAGTTGAAAATATTAACTGAGGTTTGACTTTTGTGAAAACGATCCCAGAACGGTGTTTTGATGGCTCCGATATGTTCGTATTGTGATTTTGGACTTGGGCGTATACCCGGAAATGAATTCGTAGGTCCCTTATTTTATTTGACATGTTTTGCCGAAAGTTGGCAATTTAAAGGTTTAGCATTTTACTAAGTTTGACCATGGTTTAACTTTATGGATATCGGGCTCGGATTTTGGTTTCGGGACTTGGAACAGGTCCGTTTTGTCATTTATAACTTGTGTGCAAAGTTTGATCTCATTCGAAGTTTGTTTGAATCAGACGCTTGGTTGTAATTTTGGAAGTTCGTGAGTTTCATTATGATTTTGATGCATTTTGGTGTTCGATTCATGATTTTATATGTTATTTTGATCATTCGAGCGCGCGAGCGAGTTTGTATGAGGTTTATGTACTTGTTGGTATGATTGGATGGGGCCCCGAGGGGCTCGGGTATGTTTTAGGTCATTGGTTGAGAGATTAGTTAAGTAATGAATTGGAGTTTGACAATGGTCAACATCAGGTAAAGACGACATCTTTTCGGTATTTTGAGTGCACGAGTAGGTTCGTAGTGTGTTTTATTATTGAAATGCATATTAGTTTGTGTTTTGGAGGTTCCAGGTGAGTTTCAGGGTGGTTCAGATAATTTTCGTGAAGTTTGGGATTGCTGGTACTGGTACTTCGCAATTGTGAATTTTTTGTTGCAATTGCGAACTTCGCATTTGAAAATATCTCTCCGCATTTGCGAACCTTGGTCGCAATTGTGAGCATCCGCAATTGCGAACTTTTGATCGCAAATGCGACATATGCAGCTGGGTTAAGAGTTGGAAACAGGATTTCAGCTCATTCTTTCATATTTTGAAACCCTAGACTCGGTAGGAGGCGATTTTGAGGAGGAATTTTCACATACAACTATTGGGTAAGTGATTTTGATCAATTATCAATTATGTTACATGATTATTTATGAGATTTAATATCAAATTTATGAATTTCTAAGAGAAATTTTGGGAATTTTTGTCTATGTTTTGAAAAATAAAAATTTGAGATTTGAGAGTCGAATTGGACTCGAATTTGAAAACAAAATACATATATGGACTCGTGGGGTTAAGGGTAGTCGAGATCTACCTTCGGACTCGAGTTTTGACCGGTCGAGCCCGGGGTTGACTTTATCTGACTTTTGGGGAATTGTGTAAAGATCTTAACTTTATTCATTGGAATTTGTTTCTATTACATTATTTGATGTTATTAAGTCGATTGTGGTTAGATATGAGCCGAGCGGAGGTTAATTCTAAAGGAAAAGCTATTTTCGAGTGTTGATTTGGCCTAGTAGATGTAAGTATCTTGCCTAACTTTGTGTGGGGGAAACTATCCCATAGGGATTGGCTTAATTGCACTATTTGAATTACGTGGAAGATATGTACTCAGGGTGATAAGTGTGTACACAACCTTTTGTGTAGAAATTGACCGGTTTAGATTCTTAGGCTTCTTTCATGCATTTAATTGAAGTTGTCATATCATGTTATATCTTTCATTGATAAGTTTACTCTTACATGCTATATTTGAAGTCTCTAGTACATGTTCTATCTTTTATTGTCAAACTTACTCTTATATGCTTTAATTGAAGTTTTTACGTCTTTTATTGTCATGCTACCTCTTTTATTGTTGAGTTATTCTTATCTGAAGCTTCATTACATGTTACCCCTTTTATTGTTAATTTATTCTTATTTGAAGTCGTTATTACATATTATCTCTTTCATTGTTGAGTTTATTCTTCCGTCTCATTGCGTTGTTGTAATTCTTGTGTTGATCTACTTACCGTACTCTCGTGTTATTGTTGTTGTTGTACTCAGTATTGTTGAGTCGTGGGCTATGTATTGTTGTGGTATTGTTATTGTTGTTATGGCAATATTGTGGCATATGAGTACGTGTGGTGCGAGTTGTTATGCTGTGTTGTTTTGTTTTGGCACATGTGGAATGGTTGAGAGGATTGTCGGGGTATTTGCACGTGAGCTGTCCGTACTATTGTTATTATTGATATTTTCACATGCGGCGAGACAAGACAGGCTGTATATGTTGGGTTTGCACATGTGGCGAGACAATATGGGATAACCATTGAAGCGTGTGGTGAGACAAGGCGAGCATTTTATTTATTATTGCGCACGCGGCGAGACAAGGCGGGCTATGTCGGGGATGATTTGTGATGGCCTGGGGGAATTTTTATTGATGATATTTAGTGGTTGGGTAACTATCTTGTGTGTATCATGCATACTATGTGTTTTTTTGTGTTGTTTCCAATGTGATACTCGGTGTCTCTGATCTTACCTGTTGACTTAAGCTATGATAGTATAGTTGCACAAGCATACACCGTAACATGTCACCTATATCAGTCCAAGAGTATGAATCTTGATGTTTATTGATTATGTACATGTATTATTGTATATCTGCATTTCGTGTGTAGATTGGACTGGTGGCATATGAGTTGTCCATGCGATTATGGGATATTGTTACTATTGGCACGTGAGTTGTCCATGCGGTTATGCTTGATAATGTGGGCACGAGATGCCATGTGATTATGATTTCGTGATTCGGGACTCATGATTTGTGATTATGAGGTGTGATACCTCGGGATGATTCTTGTGAAAACCTTGTGATAGAACGATTGATTATTTGGTTGTCATATGTTTTCCTCATTGGATTCACTGGTACTTTAACAGTGTTCTGATTACTTGCTGCATTATCACCTGTTTACTCCCTTTTGCTACTTGTTGCTTTTACTTTCCATTGCTAGTGTTATACTGTTATTCTTTTCATGTTCAGCTTTACATTGATATTAGTACCTTTGTTGGTTTTATATTAATATTTACACAGGTTATTATGTCTAGTAGGTGTCTTGACTTGAACCTCATCACTATTCCACCAAGGTTAGTCTTGATACTTACTGGGTACCGCTGTGGTGTACTAATGCTACGCTTCTGCACATTTTTATGTAGATCTAGGTATGTCGGAGAGTGACGGTTATTAGTTAGCTGATTGTGAGTTGTGGCGGAGACTTCAAGGTATACCTTCCATTACGTTCGCAGGACTTAGAGTCACCTTTTACTTTGTTACCGTTTACTTTCATTTCAAACTGTGATGTATTTGATATTCTTAGTTGCTCTTAGAAGAGCTTATGACTCCGTACTACTGGTTTTGAGATTGTATGATTAAATACTCATTTCAATGATGTTATGTCATTTTCTAGTTATATTTTATAGTTAAATGGTTTAAATCTGTTAATAACTCAGCATGTGCTAGGCTTACCTAGTCCTAGGGACTAGGTGCCATCACGATCCTCAAGGAGGGATTTTGGGTCGTGACAAGTTGGTATCAGAGCTATAGGTTCATAGGTGCTACGAGTCATAAGAAAGTTTAGTAGAGTCTTGCGGATCGGTACATAGACTTTTTTACTTATCTTCGAGAGGCTACAAAAATACTAGGAAACTTCACTTCTTTCATTCCTATCGTGAATATTTATTGATTTCGGAGTTTGATTTTTTTGTCATTCTATTCTCTCACAAATGGTGAGGACACGAGCTGTAATTATTGATGATGCTTCCCCTAGAGATGGTGTTGCTAGGGGCCGAGGAGGAGCATGTGCTACAACTAGAGCTCCTGCCAGAGTAGCAGCTGAGGAGCCACCAATAGCTCCGGTTGTGGATAGGCACCGGAGGCACCTGTTGCTACCCCCAGACTTCAGGAGACTTTAGAGCAGTTCTTGAGCATGTTTGGTACATTGGCTCAGGCGGTGTTGATTGCAGTTGCACCAGTTACTTCACAGACTGGGGGAAGAGCTTAGATTCCCGCCGCCCGTACTCCAGAGCAGCAGGCTCATGTTGGTCAGGTTCCAAGTGTTATGCCGGTACAACCTGTTATTCCGGTTCAGCCTAAGGTCAGGCCAGAGGCATCAGAGGAGGAGCAGAAGAGGCATGAGAGGCTCAAGAAGTATAATCCTCTTTCAGTGGTGCAATTACTAAGGATGCGTAGGGAGTTCTGGACAAGTGCCATCATATTCTCCGCACCATGGGCATTATGGAGGTGAATGGAGTAGCCTTTACTACATTTCAGTTGTCAGGGGCGCATATAGGAGGTGGCAGGCTTATGAGGAGGGTAGGCCAGCTGATGCAGCGCCACTCACTTGGACTCAAGTTTCATATATGTTTTTAAGGGAGTTTGTTACCTAAACCCTCCGGGATGCATGGCGCACAGAGTTCGAGCAGCTGCGTTAGGGCACTATGACAGTGTTAGAGTATGCCATCAGATTCAGTCAGTTATCCCGACATGCACCTGCTTTAGTTTTTATAGTTGGAGAGTGAGTCTGTAGATTTATCGAGGGGCTTAGTTATGGTTTTAGATTCAACATGGCTCAAGAGTTGGATAAGGATACTCCGTTTCATCAGGTTATAGAGATCGCTCGGAGGATGGAGGGTATGCAGGGCCAGGAGAAGGAGGACAAGGAGACTAAGAGGCCTCGAGGACTGGGAGGATCTAATGATCCCTATTTTGGAGGTAAGGCGCGTCATGGTAGAGGTTTTATGGGTCAGCTAGTTCAGTCTGCACTTTAGATTTCACGTGGTGCTTCAGATATCCATGGGTCACAGAGTACCCCTTTCGGACAGCTTCCATAACCACTTCAGCGGAGAGGTTTCTTTGAGTATGGGGATACCAGGCACATGGTGAGAGATTGTCCTAGACTTCGGGCGGGTGTAACATAGCAGAGTATTCAGGCTATGGGTTCCGCTCCAATTGCAGCTACATCTGCACCGCCAGCTAGGGATGGAGGTCAGGTAGGTAGAGGTCATCCTAGAGGGGGAGACCAGGCCCGCTGTTATACTTTTTCTGGTTAGACTGAGTCTGCTGCTCCTGATGATGTCATTACAGGTATGGTTTCGGTTTTCCACAGCGATACATCAATTTCATTTCGACCCGGTTCCATTTATTGGTAAGATTCATCCTAACTTGCTTCATATATGGTTATGTTTTGTGATTCTTGTACTCTGTTTATGTGCTCATGTCAGTTGAGGGTTCTATTGTGATAGCCCGTGTCTATTATGCTGGTTTGGTTGCTATTGAGGGTTATGAGGCTTGGGTGGACTTTCTATTAGTTAATACAATAAGCTCTAATATGATTTCTGAATAGTTTGGTCTTGACTTGTGATTTGGGTACTCTATAGGTTTGGGAAGTCGATTACCTATTGTGGTTTTGTTCTATGGTATTGAGTATTAGAAGGTTTTTAGTTGTCGAGATGGTTATCTTACTTGTGATTCCGAGTTGAGGATGAGAATGTTGTGTTCTTTGTGGATAAATGTGTTTGTATCGGGCTAGGTGCCACAGTGGGGTTATGTTAGGATAAGATTTGTTATGATGGTTGCGTGTGTCTTGGATTCGTAGTATGGTACCGATGGTGAGCTGTACCTATTGGCCTTGTTTGATAGTTCTCTCATATGTTTCTCTTTCCATGTTCAGTTATACTCGAGTTGTGCTTGTTAGGTTTGGATTGAGATGTATGTTCTCAGGCGACGTGTGGTGTGGCTTGCTGGTCAGATGAGTAGTTATGAGTTTTATATGTTCTTACATCATTATCAGTGTTGGGGAGGTTTGGAACAAGGTTTTAGTCGTTATGAGGCTATTTACCGGTACCAGGTTTGGCAATGGGCAGTCATTGTGGTTAGAGTTATTGCTATGGGCATATGGCCGATATGTAATGTCATGTGGTTATACCTTGTGGATGTGTGCATGAGCTGTTGCAGCTAGTTGAGGATTATACAATGTCTTTATGGGAGAATAGGGCCCTTGGTGGGTGTGGAAATTTGGTTCTAAGGCTTATCGGCATGAGTGGAAGGAATAATCTTCGGTTGAGATGATGTTTCCAGGCTTATGTGGTTTGGGGTGACGTGGGATCACCCATGTGTATGTGTATGTAGAGTTTATACAGTGATTTGATGGCTTTGGAATGACTTTTGTCACGTTCGAGGATGAATGTTTGATTAAGAGGTTGAGTATGTAACGACCAGATCGATCGTTTTGAGCTTTAGTGTTCCGTTCGAAGGTTCGCGGTCTTGGATGGCTTCATATTGTGTATTATGACTTGTGGTTTATGGTCGATTTTGGTTTTTGAGTATTCCGAGATGGATTTGGAAGAATGTTTTCATTTTAGAAGCCTAAGTTGGAAATGTTGACCGAGGTTTGACTTTTATGAAAATGACCCTGGAACGTTATTTTGATGGATGTGATAGGTTTGTATCGTGAAGTTGGACTTGGGCATATGCCCGGAAATGAATTCAGAGGTCCCTAGGTGATTTGACTTGTTTTGCCGAAAGTTGGCAATTTAAAGATTTAGCAATTTCCTAAGTTTGACCATGGTTTAACTTTATGGCTATCAGGATCGGATTTTGGTTTCGAGATTTGGAATAGGTCCGTTTTGTCATTTAGAACTTGTGTGCAAAGTTTGATCTCATTATGGGTTTGTTTGACGGGAATCAGATGCTTTGTTGTGATTTTGGAAGTTCATAAGTTTCATTATGATTTTGATGCGTTTTGGTGTTCGATTCGTGATTTTATATGTTGTTTTGATGATTCGAGTGTGTGAGCGGGTTTTTATGAGGTTTATATATTTGTTGGTGTGATTAGATGGGCCCCCGAGGGGTTTGAGTATGTTTTGGGATATTAGTTGAGAGACTAGTTAAGTTAATGAATTGGAGTTTGATCATGGTCAATATCCGGTCAAGACGACATATTTTCGGTATTTTGAGTGTGCGAGCAGGTCCGTAGCTTATTTTATGATTGAAATGCATATATGGTTTGTGTTCGGGAGTTTCTAGATGAGTTTCAGAGTGGTTTCACATCATTTCGGTGAAGTTTGGGATTGCTGGTGCTGGTGCTGGTGCTAGTGCTTTGCAATAGCAAACTTTTTGTAGCAATTGCGAACGCCGCATTTGCGAACCTTGGTTGCAATTGCGAATATGTTGTTGCAGTTGTGAACCTGTGGTCGCAATTGTGAACTTTTGATCGCAAATGCGACATCTACAGTTGGGTTAAGAGTTGGAAACGGGATTTCAGCTCATTCTTTCATATTTTAAACCCTAGACTCGGTAGGAGACGATTTTGAGGAGGGATTTTCACATACAACTATTGGGTAAGTGATTTTGATCAATTTGCAATTATATTACATGATTATTTATGAGATTTAACATCAAATTTATGAATTTCTAAGAGACATTTTGGGGATTTTTGTCTATGTTTTGAAAAATAAAAATTTGAGATTTGAGAGTCGAATTGGACTCGAATTTGAAAATAAAATACGTATATGGATTCGTGGGGAATTGTGTAAAGATCTTAAATTTATTCATTGGAATTGGTTTCTATTGCATTATTCGATGTTATTAGGTCAATTTTGGTTAGATTTGAGCCGAGCGGAGGTGAATTGTAAAAGTAAAGCTATTTTCGAGTGTTTATTTGGCCTAATAGGGGTAAGAATCTTCCCTAAATTTGTGTGGGGGAAACTACCCCATAGAGATTTGCTTAATTGCACTATTTAAATTACGTGAAAGACGTGTACTCGAGGTGACGAGTGTTTACACGTCCTTATATGTGGAAATTGACTGGTTTAGACTCTCAGGCTTCTTTAATGTATTTAATTGAAGTTGTCATATCATGTTATATCTTCCATTGATAAGTTTACTCTTACATGCTATATTTGAAGCCGCTAGTACATGCTCTATCTTTTATTATCAAACTTACTCTTATATGCTTTAATTGACGTTTTTACCTCTTTTATTTTCATGCTACCTTTTTTATTGTTGAGTTATTCTTATCTGAAGATTCATTACATGCTACCCCTTTTATTGTTGATTTATTCTTATTTGAAGTCGTTGTTACATGTTATCTCTTTCATTGTTGAGTTTATTCTTCTGTTTCATTGCGTTGTTGTAATTCTTGTGTTGATCTACTTACCGTACCCCCGTGATATTGTTGTTTTTGCACTCAGTATTGTTGAGCCATGGGCTATGTATTGTTGTGGTATTATTATTGTTGTTATGGCAATGTTGTGGCATATGAGCATGTGTGGTGCGAGTTGTTATGTTATGTTGTTTTGTTTTGGCACACATGGAATGGTTGAGAGGATTATCGGGGGTATTTGCACGTGAGTTGTCCATACTATTATTATTGATATTTGCACATGCGGCGAGACAAGGTAGGATATATATGTTGGGTTTGCGTATATGGCGAGACAAGGTGGGATAACTATTGACGCGTGTGGCGAGACAAGGCAGGCATTTTCTTTATTGTTGCGCACGCGGCGGGACAAGGCAGGTTATGTCAGGGATGGTTTTTGATGGCCTGGGGGTATTTTTATTGATGATATTGTGTGTTTGGGTAACTATTTTGTGTGTGTCATGCATACTACGGGTTTTGTTGTGTTGTTTCCAATGTGCTACTCAGGGTCTCTAATATTACCTGTTGACTTAAGCTGTGAAGTACACTTGCACAAGCATACACCGTAACATGTCACATATATCAGTCCAGGTGTATGAATCTTGATATTATTGATCATGTACATGTATTATTGTATACCTACTTTTCGTGTGTGGAATGGACTGCTGGCGCGTGAGTTGTCCGTACGGTTTTGGGATATTGTTACTATTGGCGCGTGAGTTATCCGTGCAGATCTGAGGTATTAACGGTATTGTCACGTGAGTTGTCCATGCATCATGTGAGTTGTCCGTGCGATTGTAATTGATAATGTAGGCACGAGATTCCATATGATTATGATTTCATGATTCAGGACTCGTGATTTGTGATTATGAGGTGTGCTATCTCGAGGTGATTCTTGTAAAAACCTTGTGATAGAACGGTTGATTATTTGGTTGTCATATGTTTTCCTCATTGGATTCACTGATACTTTAACCATGTTCTGATTACTTGCTGCGTTATCACCTATTTACTAACTGTTGCTATTTGTTGCTTCTACTTTCCATTGCGATTGTTATTCTTTCCATGTTCAGCTTTACATTGATATTAGTACCTATGTTGGATTTATATTAATATTTACACAGTTTATTATGTCTAGTAGGTGTCTCGACTTGAACCACGTCACTACTCCATCGAGGTTAGTATTGATACTTATTGGGTACCGTTGTGGTATACTCATGCTACGCTTTTACACATTTTTGTGCAGATCTAGGTATGTTGGAGCATGCCGGTCATTAGTTAGCTGATTGTGAGTTACGGCGGAGACTTCAAGGTATACCTTCCATTGCGTTCGCAAGCCTCAGAGTCACCTTCGGGAGCTTTACTTTGTTACCGTTTACTTCCATTTTAAACAGTGATGTATTTGATATTCTTAGTTACTCTTAGAAGAGCTTATGACTCCGTACTTCCAGTTTTGGAATTGTATGATTAAATACTCATTTAAGTGATGTTATGTCATTTACTAGTTATATATATTTGATAGTTAAATGATTTAAATCTGTTAATAACTCAGCATGTGTTAGGCTTACCTAGTCCTAGGGACTATGTGCCATCACGATCTTCAAGGATAGATTTTGGGTCGTGACAAATAATTATTGTGACAACCCAACATACTAGGGGTGATGTATGTTTTGGGCCTAGGTGTGCACATCTAAAACGCACCACTATAGTCTAAGGTTTGCTTCTCTATGTATACCCAACATCTCTTATGCATTAATGTGATATTTGCTTAGGGTGCTACAAATTATTAGTTTTAATACACCAATTATACACTAGAGGGAGGTAAACAATGTATCCATCAATTAAAATTTTCTACCAGAAGGTTTACTTTTTCCCCAAAACGAGGTTCTTGAACTGGTTCTTAAAATTCCTGTAACTAATAAATGCAAAAAATAAAGAAGACAAGATTTACGTGAAAAACCTCCTTGCTCAAGGGAGTAAAAACTACGACTTAACTCTGGAATGTTTCCTTACAAATTTTACTAAAAATAACGAGCAGTTTCAGATTATAAAACTCTTTTATAACTTAAAAGACTAAATCTAGTCTAGGACAAAAGGATTGCCACTCAACAGTTCTTACAGAAATTAGAACAAAATGTGTAAGATTACAACTCAATCACCTATTACAATATCAAGACAAACGAAGCTGGACTTAAATCAATTGCTGAAACTTGGTTCTTCAATTTGTCTTTCTCTTATTGTTGCAAAATTGCTGCTCACATAAAGGATCTCTCGGTTTTGTGTTTAGGTGTGAATCCTCTACAAGAAAAAACTGTACTTTAGATATACACACACACACACATAGTAGACAATAAAGGTTATAAAAGAGTATTAACCAAGTAGAACTAAATCTCCTAACCCTAGAAATAAAGGAAGTAACTTTTGTTTTTTTAATCTCCCATATAAGTAAAATTTATTTCTATAAGTACTTCCTTAAATCTTGGCCTAAACTCAAGCCATAAAAATCTTCCAAGATTCTCTGATAATATCACGCGGCTGCCAAGTCAGCCTAACTAACATACATTATCGTCTAGCGCAAAAGTGAATCCTATCCTCACCGGGATTGGATGTTGTATAAGAGCCACCACCAAACCCATGGTCTTAGATTCATCCATATATAAGTTTGTTAATGATCAGTGCCAAACCTACACCACTATTGAGTAGCGAGGATGGTCGATGCAGTTTTACTTAACAAGGTCGGGATCGATTTCCACAGGGAGTTAATTGATTTGGAATTAGGTATTTATCTAAATCTAGATGTGTGTGTTGTTCCTAATTGCACTTCCAAACATGATGGTGTTGATTCTACTTCTATTTCTATTTCTATTTCTATTGTATGCTAAGATTCAAGCTAAGTACAATATTTTTGATGATAGCTTTCAAGTGTTTAAAAGGACTAGAGTAGTGACTTCCACCTAGGTGGATATCTAACGGGTATCAAGAATCTAGGGCGAGTTTGATTTGATTGGGGTCGTAATATAGATATCACACCCAAGTACTCTCTCTATACCTCTCGGTAGTTTGAGTGATTTTGCCCAATTTGACTTTCTCAAGTCCAAATGGGTATTCATGCACTACAAGTGATATTAGCTCAAGTCGGGTATTACTATCTCTAGGTTTAACCCTTTTATTGGGGCTATCAATTTCTTGATTTCACCCCAATTCCTTGTTAGCCTAGTTTTTCTAAACTTAGTCCCTCTTTCTCAAGAAGAGCCTAAGTCGCAAAGGCATGAATCAGTATTTGCAACCACTAATTCTATAATTCTAGCATGAACTAGGCTAAATATCACTAACCCATAAACAATCAAACCCTAAAATTCAAGACCCATTAAATACCCACACTAGGGTTGGGTCACAACCCTAGCTATGGGTCTAGCTACTCATAATAATAGCAGAAATCAAAGATAAAGAGAAGATATAATCCCTAATACTAAATTAAAAGATAAAAATCTAATGTTATAAGATAAATCATATACAAAATTTCCCAAAAGGGAAAACATAGCTGTCTCACTTACTCAGCAAAAACATAACATTCCTAAAATTGACAAAAAGATCTATTTATACAAAGGTGAAGTTTCCGAACAAAAATAGCCCTGCGAAAGTTTTGCGGCCGAATAATTCTGACCGCGACCACACACTTCCTTTCACGGCCGCGTAATTCTGATCGCGGTCATCGTTTCTTCACATCTGGACCTGGGTTGAACCTTGTTTCGCGGACCGCATAATTTCCACCGCGTCGACGTGAGAGACTTCCGCGGCTGCGTAACTTTGACGCGGACCGCCCTTCTCATTTTTACTTGTATTATGCACTCTCTGAATCTTAGCAACCGCGGTCCGCGGAATTCCCATCGCGGTCGTGCTGGTACTTTCGCGGCCGCATCCTCTTGTCGCGGTCCGCGTTCATGTTTGTGCCCAAAACATCATCTCTCTGATTCTTCATATCGCGGACCTCGAAATAATGGCCGCGTCCACGTTGATACTTTCGCGGCCGCACTGTTTTGTTGTGGTCTGCGTTCCACACCTCTGGGCACAATCTTGGTTTTTGTTCAAGTTTTGACTCCTTTATGAGTTGATTATGGCTCATTTTGAACAATCCCTGCAAGCAAGCATATTAAGTTAGTTTCCGAAAATACCTTCACACATTTTTGGCCCAAACCACAAGTAAAAGAGAGTAATTAATAGGCTAAAATCCCTACTTATCAACTCCCCCCAAACTTAAGCTTTTGCTTTCCTCAAGAAAATAAGGTAATTCCCACCTCCACAAGAAAAAGAAAAGGATATTTCAGCTGGCCTAAGGTGACTTTATCAAACATCAATTGGGACTCACAATTACCCTCAACACACATGGATTATCAACAACTTCATGTTATGACCTTTTGAGTTCCATAGTTCTAATATGACACTAGAGCATCAAGAGTTGACTCAATTTATCAAGGAAGATCGCTCTCTCACGTAGGTCATTGTGGATCCCAAACTCCTCCTCCTCTACTCTCCATGAGCAAATCTCACTTTTTAGAATGTAACACTCAAAACAAGGATTGTGTAGAAGTGCGCTCATCACTCTCAAAAGAATGCCACAAGTACGGCTCTAAGTACCATAAGCTTTCCCCTTATGTAAATCACAACTAATGTAAGATCACTCAACTTGAAATCATATAGGGCTTTAGAAGGGATGTAATGAAGGCTTTTGGATCAAGGTAGGATATAACGAACTATGATGGTTTCATCTTTCCTTAAGCACTCCATTTTCTCATTTCGGCTCATACTTTCTTGACTCTTTGTGTCATTTTTCTTCTTCCTTAGGGGAACTAGAGAGACAAACCGTCACTCTTTTTTACTCATGACAATCATTTTTCTCCTTTTCTCATCATTCCTTACCTTTCATCATTATGTTCTTTGAATCCCTTCAACCTTCTCTTTCTTTTTGATATATTTCTTTTTGGCTTTTCTTCCTTTTCATCAATTGTTTTTGAACCTTTTATCACTTTCAATTTTCGCGTCTCTCCCCCAAACTTATGCTTTTGCCAATTGTTCATCATGAATGCTAAGGAAAGATTGAGTGCCAAGAGAGGGTCATTATAAAACGGATAAAGGCTTGTAATGCGGCTATTGAATAAAACAGGCTTAGGCTCAAAGGGGTTGACTAGGGATATCATAGTGGTAGGCTACGAAAGCTTTCAAAGTTCAAATTGGACCAAGGAGAGCCTACAATCACTTCTCAAGTCGAGCCACACTTAGAATTTTGCCTAGACAAATATTCAGGGCAAGTTCTAGACTTATTGGCACGAGACTTGGACTTGCAATTCAATACCTCACCTCTCAAGCTCCTGGATTGTTACAGAGAACAGAGTCGAGGTCCCACAACAACCCTATCTAAGATTGAATATCACAAATGGTTCAAAGAAACCACTCGATGATTGTTTTAGTTAACTCAAGAGTTTAAAGGTCACAACTAGAGCTATTCTTTGTCAATCAACTTGTCTCTAACCATGAGGTCGAAGGTAAATGTATTAGTACCAAGTGAAGCTTGGTTGAGACACTTTTATTCATTACTACTATATATCAAAGCAAAAATAAAACGGACTCAATCCCTT
>AWOL01S0041662.1:2994-26491 GCA_000715115.1 Nicotiana otophora | reverse complement strand
AAGCGGCCCCGTCGCCTCACCCGATGTATGCAGGTGGAGGTGTACGTACAATACCACAACTCATATCAAGCGGCCCTACCGCCTCACCTCAATGTATGTGGGTGGATGTATAACCACCTTACCACGAACCTACACAAAGCGGCTATGCCGCCTCAACCCAATGTATGTGGGTGAAAATGCATCAACGATACCAATACCAACACAAAGCGGCTATGCCGCCTCAACCCAATGTATGTGGGTGAAAATGCATCAACGATACCAATACCAACACAAAGCGGCTATGCCGCCTCAACCCAATGTATGTGGGTGAAAATGCATCAACGATACCAATACCAACACAAAGCGGCTATGCCGCCTCAACCCAATGTATGTGGGTGAAAATGCATCAACGATACCAATACCAACACAAAGCGGCTATGCCGCCTCAACCCAATGTATGTGGGTGAAAATGCATCAACGATACCAATACCAACACAAAGCGGCTATGCCGCCTCAACCCAATGTATGTGGGTGAAAATGCATCAACGATACCAATACCAACACAAAGCGGCTATGCCGCCTCAACCCAATGTATGTGGGTGAAAATGCATCAACGATACCAATACCAACACAAAGCGGCTATGCCGCCTCAACCCAATGTATGTGGGTGAAAATGCATCAACGATACCAATACCAACACAAAGCGGCTATGCCGCCTCACCCCAATGTATGCTGGTGGTGATGCCACAACAATACCAAAACCATACACAAAGCGGTCGTACCGCCTCAACCCAATGTAAGCGGGTGGAGGTGCAGCCCCACAATATCATAATCCCTACACAAAGCGGTCATGTCGCGTCACCCCAATATATATATATATATATATATATATATGGGTGGAGGTGTATCACCATCACAATTGCTATACCATAATCCCCATACAAAGTGGTCATGCCGCCTCACCCCAATGTATGCGGGTGGAGGTGTATCACCATCACAATTGCTATACCATAATCCCCATACAAAGTGGTCATGCCGCCTCACCCCAATGTATGCGGGTGGAGGTGTATCACCATCACAATTGCTATACCATAATCCCCATACAAAGTGGTCATGCCGCCTCACCCCAATGTATGCGGGTGGAGGTGTATCACCATCACAATTGCTATACCATAATCCCCATACAAAGTGGTCATGCCGCCTCACCCCAATGTATGCGGGTGGAGGTGTATCACCATCACAATTGCTATACCATAATCCCCATACAAAGTGGTCATGCCGCCTCACCCCAATGTATGCGGGTGGAGGTGTATCACCATCACAATTGCTATACCATAATCCCCATACAAAGTGGTCATGCCGCCTCACCCCAATGTATGCGGGTGGAGGTGTATCACCATCACAATTGCTATACCATAATCCCCATACAAAGTGGTCATGCCGCCTCACCCCAATGTATGCGGGTGGAGGTGTATCACCATCACAATTGCTATACCATAATCCCCATACAAAGTGGTCATGCCGCCTCACCCCAATGTATGCGGGTGGAGGTGTATCACCATCACAATTGCTATACCATAATCCCCATACAAAGTGGTCATGCCGCCTCACCCCAATGTATGCGGGTGGAGGTGTATCACCATCACAATTGCTATACCATAATCCCCATACAAAGTGGTCATGCCGCCTCACCCCAATGTATGCGGGTGGAGGTGTATCACCATCACAATTGCTATACCATAATCCCCATACAAAGTGGTCATGCCGCCTCACCCCAATGTATGCGGGTGGAGGTGTATCACCATCACAATTGCTATACCATAATCCCCATACAAAGTGGTCATGCCGCCTCACCCCAATGTATGCGGGTGGAGGTGTATCACCATCACAATTGCTATACCATAATCCCCATACAAAGTGGTCATGCCGCCTCACCCCAATGTATGCGGGTGGAGGTGTATCACCATCACAATTGCTATACCATAATCCCCATACAAAGTGGTCATGCCGCCTCACCCCAATGTATGCGGGTGGAGGTGTATCACCATCACAATTGCTATACCATAATCCCCATACAAAGTGGTCATGCCGCCTCACCCCAATGTATGCGGGTGGAGGTGTATCACCATCACAATTGCTATACCATAATCCCCATACAAAGTGGTCATGCCGCCTCACCCCAATGTATGCGGGTGGAGGTGTATCACCATCACAATTGCTATACCATAATCCCCATACAAAGTGGTCATGCCGCCTCACCCCAATGTATGCGGGTGGAGGTGTATCACCATCACAATTGCTATACCATAATCCCCATACAAAGTGGTCATGCCGCCTCACCCCAATGTATGCGGGTGGAGGTGTATCACCATCACAATTGCTATACCATAATCCCCATACAAAGTGGTCATGCCGCCTCACCCCAATGTATGCGGGTGGAGGTGTATCACCATCACAATTGCTATACCATAATCCCCATACAAAGTGGTCATGCCGCCTCACCCCAATGTATGCGGGTGGAGGTGTATCACCATCACAATTGCTATACCATAATCCCCATACAAAGTGGTCATGCCGCCTCACCCCAATGTATGCGGGTGGAGGTGTATCACCATCACAATTGCTATACCATAATCCCCATACAAAGTGGTCATGCCGCCTCACCCCAATGTATGCGGGTGGAGGTGTATCACCATCACAATTGCTATACCATAATCCCCATACAAAGTGGTCATGCCGCCTCACCCCAATGTATGCGGGTGGAGGTGTATCACCATCACAATTGCTATACCATAATCCCCATACAAAGTGGTCATGCCGCCTCACCCCAATGTATGCGGGTGGAGGTGTATCACCATCACAATTGCTATACCATAATCCCCATACAAAGTGGTCATGCCGCCTCACCCCAATGTATGCGGGTGGAGGTGTATCACCATCACAATTGCTATACCATAATCCCCATACAAAGTGGTCATGCCGCCTCACCCCAATGTATGCGGGTGGAGGTGTATCACCATCACAATTGCTATACCATAATCCCCATACAAAGTGGTCATGCCGCCTCACCCCAATGTATGCGGGTGGAGGTGTATCACCATCACAATTGCTATACCATAATCCCCATACAAAGTGGTCATGCCGCCTCACCCCAATGTATGCGGGTGGAGGTGTATCACCATCACAATTGCTATACCATAATCCCCATACAAAGTGGTCATGCCGCCTCACCCCAATGTATGCGGGTGGAGGTGTATCACCATCACAATTGCTATACCATAATCCCCATACAAAGTGGTCATGCCGCCTCACCCCAATGTATGCGGGTGGAGGTGTATCACCATCACAATTGCTATACCATAATCCCCATACAAAGTGGTCATGCCGCCTCACCCCAATGTATGCGGGTGGAGGTGTATCACCATCACAATTGCTATACCATAATCCCCATACAAAGTGGTCATGCCGCCTCACCCCAATGTATGCGGGTGGAGGTGTATCACCATCACAATTGCTATACCATAATCCCCATACAAAGTGGTCATGCCGCCTCACCCCAATGTATGCGGGTGGAGGTGTATCACAATCACAATCTCTATACAACTTGGCATAATAACTTTCACATAAATCACGACTATAAATTATAACATGTGGATACGTAATCCATAGTTTGGGACACATCCTCAATTTATAATGCAATATGATAAGAGCATTTGAAATACGAATTGAACATATATCTTCATCACAAAACTTATCGGAATAATCGATTTATAATCAACATCTCGAAACTTACAAGGATAATGAGAATTCCAATTCTTAAGGAAGAGTTTAGCCAACATACCTCAATTGAGCTTCCTTAAACTCTAAAATGTTCCGGAATTCTTAGCAACTTCAATCTATTTTAGAAATATAACAAATTGAACCACAATTAGGAAGATGATTATGGTTCTAACTCATTTGAGCATTTTATCAAACACTAGGTGTGCATTAAGGTTCAAGGTCCTTTTTATGGAGGATTCCATCATCCCACAACCCAACCTTTACCATTTTTAGCTCAACAATCTTTCTACACCCTTTGATAACACATGCATGTAAATTAACCAACCCTCTTGCCCAGAAATTATCTTGCTTATTATCCATTTCCACACAAAATTCGAAATTGAGGGTTAGGGTGTAGAATCTTACCTCTAGGATGAAGACCTAGTGAGTTTCCCTTCTTAATCTTCCAAATCTTGAGCAAGAATTGAAGAACAATTATTGAAGAATCACCTTCTCACTCTAGGGCACCCTCTCTCACTCTAAAATGTCAGATAATAGCTCAAAAATGACCCAAAGAGTGTATTTAACGAAATAGGGTCGGGTTTTAAAAACCCAAAAATGGAGCTCCGGAATAAGTTATGTGATCGCATATGCGATCGCATAACCGATATACGGACCGCATATCGGTCACATAGTTGGTTACAAAATAGCCAAAAGAACTGCCTATGTATGCGGTCACTATGTGGTCCGCATAACCGTTATGCAGTCACATAATGCACCGCATAACAGTTATGCGGTCGCATAGTCGACCGCATAATTGCTTCCAATTGGTCCAATTAACTGCCTCACTCTGCGGCCATTATGCGGTCCGTAGAGTGATTCTGCGGTCGCATAATGGACCGCAGAAATGCACTTTTCTGCCAAATATATTTCTTTACTTTCTGGTGCATTGTTCAACCCAAAAAGTCCTCAAACACGTAAACCTAATCCGACACCATGAAATATTATTTTCTTTGCAAAATTTACCGGGCTTACCACTTAAGTACTTCAAAATATTTCGGGGTGTTACACTAAAGGTTCCAGATAATTGTAGATTCTAAGGAAGCGCAATTGAGGTATGTAGGGCTAACTCTCTTCTTCTTAGAATCGAACTCCTGGTGTCCGAATAATTGGTGTAATTTCCAACTTGATCATACTAGAATTGTTTGCCTTAGTGTATTGGGTTGAAAGATTCATGTTCCCTAATTGTTTTAGATGTTTATCATGTCATCATTCTATTGGAGAATGTTATTATGATTTTCCAAGTTCCTTCCCTTATATGGGCAATGCCTTATGAGATGGTACTTATCGACATGAATGATGATGTTATTTGAACGGATAAAAAGGGAAAGACTTGAATTGTAAAATGTTCCCAAGTGCCAAGAATTACTTATTAAATGAGGCTGTTTGTGCCATGTAATGAAAGATGGGAAAGAAATGTGAATTGAGTGAACAATTGAAAGAGGTTATGTATCAAGTAAGATGGCTTAGCCGATCGGGCCGAGATCGGACGCCATGTTGTACACATAGTGGCATTTATGTTGGAATTATTAATTTACATTGTAGATATGGATATGTCTCACTTGAGATGGCTTAGCTGGTCGGGTCGAAACCGAACTCCGTGTAAAAACATGGTGGCATTATGAGTTGAGGCATTTGGCACTAAAGATTATTAACCTAAAAAGATGGAAAGATTGAATCAAAAACTATGTGAGCCTTACTTGGTGTTTATGTGTATTTCTGTGAAGCACTTGATTATTATGACTGCCTTCTCCTTGTTTCACTGTTCATTCTACTAAGATTGGTGTTTCCCCTACATACTAGTACTATTTAACAGTACTAACATCCCTTTTGCCGGGGGCGCTACATCTTTAAATAGATGTAGGTGGTTCCATCGCAGGTAGCACTGATCGCAGTTAGTGGTGCTCTCCCTCACACTCATCACAGCAGTCTTGGTGAGCCCCATTTCCTCCTGGGGTCATGTAGTCCTTCTTTTGTAGAAGTTTTCACATTTTGAGGTATAGTCGAGGCCTTGTTGCCGGCATTTTCATGTTGGTCTTTTGTATCATTAGAGGCTCCGTAGACGTTTATATGGTTCATGTATGGGCATCGGAGTGGTCACTGGACTAAGTTGTATTTTGAAAACTTAACTATGGCATAATGTATATAATGAAAAATGGACTAGCAACGTTTATATATTTATATAACTAATCCCTCCCCTGTTTTACAAATGGTGATGCGTTCCCTTTTTGGATTATGAATGAGTCGGGTAGAAAAGTTTTAATAGGCTTGCTCGACCGGGCTCACTCGGTTAAGCACCGGTCGCGCTCCCCGAGGTTGGGGCATGATAGTTCCAAAGGGGGGAATAATGTTACATCCTGCATTTTTGTATGTTAAAGTTTCGACGTAAGATAATCGACGTAAGTCCGGGAAAGAGATTATTTTAAGATTATTTTGGGATTATAAGCATTATGCTATTTCAGATACGTGATGAGTAAATTCGTGAAGGAGAGAAGGTAAGCAAATAAAAGAAAATGAGTTTCGTCGAAGTTTGGCAATTTGGGATAAAATACGATACAAGCTATAATACCTCGTATTTATGGACTAGTGCCATACAAGGTACCATATGACCATAATAGTATGATGTATAAGGGTGTATTAAAAATAAGTAGTATTTTAAGTAATTTGAGATAATTCTTTATTATATGGGAAATTGGTTAATTATTGGGTAAATGGGAGATTACCTAGTTAATTAAGGAATTATTGGGTGATTAATTAAGCACATTTCGATATGCATTTCACTTCAAGGTGGCAGCAAATTAAGGCCAAATTGATGACTCATTAGTCATTAGGATATGTGGCATTAAAGGGTCGTTGGGCAATCTATCAAGATAACACATGGAAACTACACTTTGCCATTAAACAAAATGTAGAAGGAATTTCAAGTTAGTCATCTTTACAAATGATATTCAATTGATATCAAATTCATTTTTGGAGGAGATGTTGGAAGCTCACATAAGACTTCATGTTACAGTAGCAACGGCTATTCTTAGATTAGTAAAGCAATTCATACAGAATTACAATGCATAATAACAACCGAATATTTGCGATTCTAAGGGAGTACGGTGCAACCTTTTTCAAAAATATCGTACGGATTTTTCCCTACTCCAGGTATGTTAAGGCTAAGATTTTCCTTCATTTTAGCATGATCTCGTAATTGCGCGAGTTTGATAACGAAGCATAAAGAAAAATTCATATCCCGGAATTTACGTATATGTTTCTAGTTTTGTAAGTTACAATATTCTCCTTATCGGGACTTCATATTCAATTGAGTATTTCCTTTTTCTAGGAAGAGAGCAGAAAGTCTATATATACAATATTACAGTATTTTCATTACCATCGAGCTATAATCGATGGGCATGCCCCTATTGGGCAACCTTTGATCAGATGGTAAGTTATATACCGAGCCTACTGTGGCCGAGCGCCTATGAGCGAGCCTACTACGGCAGAGAAGTTTTATATATATATACCGAGCCTTATAAGGTCGGACAACTATTTTACTCACTATATTGAGAGAGTTGAGTCAGTATCAGCAGGTAAGCATATCTTCAGATTATCATTGACCCCCAGTTGCTTTCAGTTTATTATATTATCAGTTCAGTTTCGGCTTTCAGTATAGTGCCTTACATACTCGGTACATTATTTCGTACTGACGTCCCTTTTGCCTGGGGACGCTGCGTTTCATGCCCGCAGGTCTCGATAGACAGGTCGAGAGTCCTCCAAGTAGGCGATCATCTCAGCAGAAGATATTGGTGCACTCTATTTGCTCTGGAGTTGCTTGTTTGGTCAGTATGATATAGATGCGTATGGTTTGGTATGGCGGGGCTTTGTCCCGACCTTTATGATAATTATGTACTCTTAGAGGCGTGTATACATATGTCGTGTACGTAAAAGATTGTACGGCCTTGTCGGCCTATTTTTGAGTTTATAAATGATCATGTTATCCTATTAGGTCCGTATGTCACGTGTATATGATGAAGTAATAAGAAAGATATGTTACGTTGGTACTCGGTCGAGTAAGGTACCTGGTGCCCGTCGCGGGGGTTTAGGTCGTGACATATTTGTTCTATACTTGTTGAAATTATAAACTGCACAGGTGTTGGTGAGTATCATTTATAGTTCTTGCTTATTTTACCGCACCGAGGTTAGTTAGGATACTTATTGAGTACATGATGTCGGTTGTATTCATACTACACTTCTGCACCTTGCGTGCAGATTTTGGAGCTGATGTTATTGTGAATGGCGGGAGCTGGCATTGAAGATGTACTACATTCTAGATTTTGCTATCACGAGTTCTTGGTAGTTCTAGATTTGAGATTCTGTTTGTGTACATTTCAAACAAATGTTGTATCATTTCTCATTTCACTTTGTAAATCTAAATCTTAGTGGCTCATGACTTGTACTACCAGTCATTGGAGAGTTGTGTAAAGATTCAATTATTTCACTTTTGACTCTTAATGTTATTATTAAATTGTGTTTACTGTTAATTGCTTACCTAGCGGGTTATATTAGGTGCCATCATGGCTAGTTAGATTTTGGGTTGTGACAAGCTGGTATTAGAGCTCTAGGTTCATAGGTTCTACGAGTCATGAGCAAGTGTTTAGTAGAATCTTGCAGATCGGTATGATGACCTCCATACCTATCTTCGAGAGGCTATTAGGCATTTATGATAAACTTCCCATCTTTCTTTCCTTATTATGCGGCATTGATTCAGCTTGAAGCATAACTCTTTGAATTCCTTCCACTCACTCGTATGCGTATGTGAGCGCCCGATATCACCTGTGCATCAACGACTTATGGTTCCATGGATTAGGTGCAAGATATGTTTTTTGTGTTTTGGTGATGGGCCAGGTTTAGACAACCGCTTAGGCTCGGTAGTTTCAGTTGTGTGGGAATGTGTTTTTTGACTAATATGTCTGATAGTGTCCTTATGAGTAGAATTTATGGCTCAGTGAGTGGTTGGATGGCTATATAATGTGTATCATGTGATTATGAGATGCGTTCAGATGGTTTGAATGTGAAGAGAAGAGTTTGCTTGAGATGTGAAAAGGACTATTGGATGCTCGATTTTTGTGGATGTGTTATAACAGTCTTGAGCTATGAGGGTTTTGAGGGATTCTTTCATGTTATTTCATTTGCGGAACGAAGTAGATTCTCATGTCTTGTTGAAAAGTTCAGACTCGGGAAGATTAAGTTATTGCGTAGTAGTTGTGGTTGTGAAAGGGTATAGAGAGATGTCATTTTGGGGCTAAGCAGGTGGGTTATCACTTGCGGGATAATCTATAGATGCATGATCCTTATGATGATTGTGTGGAGAGTTTCTTTCTATCAGTGGGTTATATGTGTTGCGATTTGAGTTTGGATTGGTGGTGAAAGTTGACCTGACTGTCACGAGGATGAATGCGAGCTTAAGAGATGATTTGGGGAATTTTATGGATTGTGTTGCAGGAACTTGTGAAGGATTTAGTTGAATCTCACTGTGGGATTATGGCAGTAATAGAATATGGGTATTGTAAGTTATCAGATGTTTTATTCTATGGCTTTGAGCCAAGTGGGACAGTCTACCATCGGCGATTTGATTGCATGGTTATGTGCTGTAATGGTTTTGGTTTGAGGCATACTTGTGAATCAGTTATGACTTGCAAAGGTATAATGTGATGCCAAAAGGTAGGTTTATTTCTTACCTTAAGGCCATAAAGATGATTAATAAGGGGTGTATCTATCATTTGGTCCGAGTTACGGATACCGATACTGAGGCGCCTACACTCGAGTCTGTGCCAGTTGTGAATGAATTTCTAGAGGTATTTCCTGATGAGCTCCTTGGGGATCTACCAGACAGGGAGATTGATTTTGGGGTTGTTGTGAGCAAGGCACACATCCTATATCTATTCCACCCTACAGAATGGCACCGACAGAATTGAAGGAGCTAAAGGAACAATTGAGAGATTTGTTAGAAAAGGGTTTCATTCGACCGAGTGTGTCACCTTGGGGCGCACCGGTCCTTTTTTGTGACGAAGAAAGATGGATCACTGAGGATGTGTATTGATTAACGGCAGCTCAACAAAGTCACAATCAAAAACAAATACCCATTACCAAGAATAGATGATTTGTTTCGTCAGTTACATGGTGCTAGGTACTTCTCCAAAATTGATTTACGGTCCGGGTACCAACAATTGAAGATCAGGGAGCAGGATATTTTGAAAACAGCTTTCAGGACCCGGTATGGGCACTTTGAATTTCTAGTAATGTCTTTTGGGCTAACAAATGCCCCGGCGGCTTTCATGGATCTTATGAATCGGATTTTCAAGCCTTTTCTCGATTCCTTTGTGATAGTATTCATTGACGATATCCTTGTGTATTCACGAGGTCGAGAGGACCATGCCGATCATCTCAGGGCAGTTTTGCAGACTCTTCATCAGCACCAATTGTATGCGAAATTTTCAAAATGTGAATTTTGGCTCGATTCTGTCACATTCTTGGGTCATATTGTCTCCAGAGAAGGAATTAAGATTGACCCTCAAAAGATTACAGTGGTGAAGAACTAGCCTAGACTTACAACGACAATCGAGATTCGTAGTTTCTTGGGCTTAGCAGGTATTACAGGAATTTGTGGAGGGGTTCTCTACTCTTGCCTCTCCGTTGACTAAATTGACTCAAAAAACGGTTAAGTTCCAATGGTCTGATGCTTGTGAAAGGAGCTTCCAAGAGTTGAAATCAAGATTGACTACGGCGCCGGTGTTGACCCTGCTAGAGGGTACAGATGGGTTTGTGGTACATTACGATGCTTCAAGGATCGGGCTTGGGTATGTGTTAATGCAACACGGCAAGGTTATAGCTTATGCTTCTAGGCAACTCAAGAATCATGAGAAGAACTATCCAACATATGACTTGGAACTTGCGGCGGTGGTTTTTGCATTTAAAATTTGGCGTCATTATTTGTATAGGGTCCATGTGGATGTATTCACGGACCACAAGAGTCTTCAATATATTTTCAAACAAAAGTAGTTAAATCTGAGGCAGAGAAGATGGCTTGAGTTACTCAAGGATTACGACATCGATATTCTATATCACCCGGGGAAAGCTAATGTTGTGGCGGATGCTCTTAGCTAGAAATCTGTGGGTAGTTTGGCTCACATGGAGGCATGTCAAAGGCCGTTATCTAGGTAGGTTCACCAGGTAGCTAGCTTGGGTGTTCGTTTTGCGGAGTCCATTGAAGGAGGGGTAATTGTGCAAAATAGGGCTGAATCATTGCTTGTCGTGGAAGTCAAAGAGAAGCAATACGTCGATCCATTGTTGGCACAACTGAAGAAGGGGATTCATAAACATAAGACCATGGACTTTTCACTTGAAATGGATGATGGTACACTAAGGTACCAAGGGCGTCTATGTGTTCCAAATGTAGATGGTCTCCGGGAGAGAATCATGATCGAGGCTCACACTTCTAGGTATTCCGTGCACCCAGGCTCTACAAAAATGTATCATGATCTTAAAGAAGTCTATTGGTGGAATGATATGAAAAGATATGTAGCGGACTTTGTAGCAAGATGTCCGAATTGTCAGGAAGTGAAGGCCGAACACCAACGGCCTGGTGGGTTGGCCCAGAGCATAGAAATTCCAATGTGAAAGTGGGAAATGATTAATATGGACTTTGTGGTAGGACTACCGCACACTCCGCACAAGTTTGACTCAATTTGGGTGATTATGGATCGGCTTATAAAATTAGCACACTTCTTGTCAGTTAAATCTACCGACACAGCGGAACAGTATGCTCAGTTGTATATCAAGGAAATAGTCATGCTACATGGAACTCCAGTTTCTATCATTTCCGATCGAGGGGCTCAGTTCATTGCAAATGTTTGGAAGAAATTTCAGCAAGGTTTGGGTACTCAGGTGAATCTTAGTATAGCCTTCCATCCACAGACCGACGGGCAGGCAGAGTGGACTATTCAGACACTTGAGGACATGTTGCGTGCTTGTGTTCTTGACTTCAAGGGTAGCTGGGATGATCATTTTCCACCCATAGAATTTGCTTACAACAACATCTATCATTCTAACATTCAAATGGCACCATTTCAGGCATTATATGGTAGGAAATGTATATCTCCTATTGGGTGGTTCGAGATTAGGGTAGCTGAGTTGATAGGACCAGACCTCATGTATCAGACTATGGAAAATGTTAAAATCATTAAGGAGTGGTTGAAAAGTGCTCAGATTCGTCATAAATCCTATTTGGATGTTCGTCACAGAGACTTAGAGCTCAAGGAAGATGATTGGGTATTCTTGAAGGTTTCCCCCATAAAGGGTATAATGCGATTTGGAAGGAAAGGGAAATTGAGTCCGAGGTATGTCGGGTCGTACAAAACCATTTAGAGGATTGGTCAGGTGGCGTACAAGCTTGAGCTATCACCCGAGATGTTATTAGTGCACCCGGTATTCCATGTGTCTATGTTGAAGAATGTAGTTGGAGATCCGTCAGCTATTGTGTCGGTTGAGACCATTGAGGTTAATGAAGAACTGTCATATGAAGAAATTCCAGTTGCCATTCTTGATAGGCAAGTCCGAAAATTAAGGAATAAAGAAATTGCCTCAGTGAAGGTGTTGTGGCGATACCAGCAGGTTGAAGAGGCTACTTGGGAGGCCACGGAAGAGATGAAAAAAAAGTATACTTACTAGTTTGTATAAGTTATGTAACCTTTCTATAAAAGTGTCGCCTATCGATTCGTGTATCACTTGTTCAGTTAATGTAAAGGTACTTCTTTCTAAATATATTGTATGTGAGGCCACAGTTGGTGTTGTTATGAGTTATGTTATGCCATTGGATTATATATATGTTTGAGGATGTGTTTTCCGGGGCTCTCTGACAAGTGGATAGGCCCAGTTACAGGGGAAACTTTGGCAAAATTGTTGAAAATTCAGAGAGTTAGTAGAATTTGGGGCTACTGGTGTGTGGTACAAAAACTGAGTTGCATAGGATGCTAATAGTGAGCCTTGATCCTCATTCGAGGATGAATGATCTTAAGGGGGGAGAGGATGTAAGGCCCCGTAAGATTTTGCAGAGGAAAAATAATGTTTGAGGTGTTGTTATGCGAGCTTGCGAGTCGCGGCTCTGACTTTTTGGGTTGAACAATGCACTGAAAAGTAAAGTAAAAATTTGGGCAAAAGAAATGCACTTCTACGGCCCACTATGCAACAGCAAAATCACTCTGCGGACTGCATAATGGTCGCAGAGTGAGACAGTCTCTTGGGCCATTTTTTATGTCATTTTCGCGGCCCACTATGCGACCGCAAAATCAATTCGTGGGCCGCACTCTGATCGCATATCCAGCTTAGAGATTTTTCGAAGGGAGGTTCTGTGGCGCATTATGTGATCGTAGAACATGTCTGCGGGCCGCATAATGACTACAGACTGAGTCAGATTTGCCCAGTTCTAGAGGGCAATTATGCGACCTATTATGCGGACAGCATAAGCATTATGATGTCGCATATGCGACCGCATACCCTATTATAGAACTTCATTTTTTGGAGTTTTTAAACCCGACCCTATTTCATTAAAACATATGCCACAGTCCATTTTTAGCATATTCCTGATATTTTTAGAGTGAGAAAGAATTCTTAGAGTGGGGGAGTAACCTTCAACCTATTATCCATAAATGCTTGCTCAATTATTGAGGATTAACAAAGAAAGTCTTCCTCTTAAAGGTAAGAATCTATGCCCTAGCTCTTAATTTCGCAAATCTACTAAAAAAGGGGATAATTAGAAAGACAATTATTGGATGTGGGGGTTGTTATCTTGCATGCATGTGTTATCAAAGAATGTGGGAAGGTTGTGAGCTAAAAATGGTAAAGAGTGGGTTGTGAGATGATGAAATCCTCCATAAAAGGACCTTGAAACCTTAATGCACACCTAGTGTTTGATAAAATTCTCAAATGAGCTAGAACCATGATCATCCTCCTAACGTTTGGTTCAATTTGTTATATTTTCTAAAATAGGTTGAAGTTGCTAAGAATTCCGAAATGTTTTAAAGTTTAAAGGAATCTCAATTGAGGTATGTTGGCTAAACCCCCTTCTTCTTAGAATCGAATCCCATGGGGTTCATGTAATTAGTGTAAGTCCCAAATTGATCATTATAGAATTGGCTATTCCTAATGTGTTTGTGTTGAAGGATGTATGTTCAATATTTATTCTAAATACTTCATCATGTCATCTTGCCATTTGAGGATGTGTTCAAAATGTGGAATATGTGTTAGAAATGTTAAGTCTTCATGTCAAGATCGAATAAAGGTTGTTATGCCAAATTGTATGAAAAGCCTCTATGTCACTAAGATTCCCAAATTGCTCATAGGTGAATTTAATGTCTTGAATGGGAAGCCTTATTGTTGTTGGTAATGATAATGATGTTTGAATGTGGAAAGGGGAACTGGAATTATGAAATACGGCCAAGTGCCAAGAATGACTTTATAATTGTGGTCACTAGTGCCAATGAATCGAAAGGATATGAAAAAGTATGATGTGAGACGATTGACTGAAAAAGGTAATGTCTTGGGTGAGACTGCCTAGCCGATCGGGCGGTGATCGGACGCCATACCGCACACATGGTGGTGACTGTGCTGAAATTATAATAAAATTGTGGTTATGGTTGATGTCTCAAATGAGATGACCTAACCGATCGGGTCGTGATTGGACTCCGTATAAGAATACGGTGGTATTGTGAATTATGGTATATCGGCACTAAAGATCACTCAACCTAATAACATGGAAATTGACTTCAGAACTTATGTGATCCTTACTTGATGCTTTAGTATTGTTTGAAGCTCTTATTGAATTCTTGATTGTTCCCCCTTATATTATTATTTATTCTATTGAGATGGTGTTTAGTTTTACATACTAGTACTATTCGACAGTACTAACGTCTCTTTTGTCGGGGGCGCTGCATCTTTAAATGGATGCAGGTGGTTCCATAGCAGGCAGTGTTGATCAGCGATAGTGGTACATCCTCTTCCCAGTAGACTTGGCGAGCCCCACTTCATCCCAGGGTCACATATTGTATCTTTTGTTCATATTATTATCATGTCTCGAGGTATAGCCGGGGCCTTATTGCCGGCACTATTATAACACTCTTTTGTATCTTTTAGAGGATCCTAGATACTATGTGGGTTGTACATGGGTGCTAAAAACTCAAACAAGTTATGTTGTGTTTTGATCACTTGTTCCACTCAAACTATAAGAATATGTGTATTTTGAGATTTAAAAGTGAAGTAACTAATGAAATGATTTAGTATTGTGTACATGATCCCCCTACTGTCTAATTAACAAAATTATGTCTTCTCTTGATCATGGTTGCGTTGGGTAGAAAGCGTCTAACAGGCTTTCTTGACCGGGTTCACTCGGTTGGGCGCCGATCGCGCTTTTCGAGTTTGGGCGTGACAGTCTAGTATGAATAATATACATGTCAAATGTACATGTCAAATCATGAATGTCACAATACCGTATAGCATGAGGAAAATGCATCTCTATGCCTACATGCCAAGTATGCATGTCAAATGAATGATTTCACGGTGATAATCCCAGGTACTCACACTCTCATAGTACTCAATCTGTCTGTCTCAAACTTCCACTCATCACACACAATCACTCAGCACTGTACGATACCTGCGCTCACTACTGGTATGTCAGACTCCGAAGGTGTTGATCTTGCCCAAGTCCTAATATAAAGCCATCATGGCCTGCTGCAGCGTGCGGCCTGATCCCATAATAAGTCAATAAAGCCTGCTGCGGCGTGTAGCCCGATCCCATAAATGAGCCAATAAGTCCTACTGCGGCGTGAAGCCCGATCCCATAAATAGCTAATATGGCCTGCTACGACAAGCAGTCTGATCCCATAAATAACACTCACAACACGGCTCTTAGGCACACCTCAGTCATCAATCTCTCAAGTCTCAAAGGCTCACAATCTCATACCATTCAGCCCAAACAATGATAACATGTGATGTAACAATGAATGATGAACAGAGACTGAGATATGATATGCGAATGAAGAATCATGATTGAATATATAATTACAGTTAGAGCATATAACTCAAAATAAAAGAAATAGCCTCATTAGTTTCAACCGAATAAGCACATAGACTAAACATGATTTCTAACATGATTCACAACTCATATAATCAAACAAGTAGGGAGAACATAGATGTAACAAGATAAAACAGCAAAACAAGTCTGGTCACAATCTAATAGTCAACTAGCATCATGATTTCCATGGCGAACGCCTACACGCTCGTCACCTAGCATGTGCGTCACCTCAATGCATCTTGTATAACATAGTCCCCAGGGTTAAATACCATCAAATCCAAGTTTAGACATGTTACTTACCTCGAACAAGATGAATCCAATACCAAGCAAGCCAAATAATACTCTAGAAATTCCATCTCGTGCGTATCGACCTCTGAACGGATCGAAACTAACCAAAAGCAACTCAAAAATATCAAATAATGCCAAAGGAAACAAACTCAATCAATAAAGGTCGAGTCTTTACACATTTAGTCAAAGTTAACCAAAATTTCAAACCCGAGCTCACCCCTCGGAACCCAACAAAACTCACAAAATTCGACAACCCATTCAATTACGAGTCCAACCATACTAATTTCACTCAAATACGGCTCCGAATCGATGTTCAAAATTCAAAAAATTATTTTAGGAAAGTTTCGACACAAACCCCCAATTTGTCTTTTGAATTCATCAATTTAGTGCCAAAATCGAAGATGGAATCACAGAATATATTCGAAACTGAGTATAAAACACTTACCCCAATCCATGTGGTGAAAATCGCCTCCAAATTCGCTTGAATCTGAGGTCCTCAACTCAAAATATGACCGAATGAACTAACCCTCGATATTATATAACATTTGCCCAGTATTTCTGCATTTGCGGACAACACACCTCACATGCGGCGTCGCTTTTGTGACAAAACATTACGCTTCCACGAAAGCACCTTGACCTAGCACTCGTCACATCTGCGATAGCAAATCCGCTTCTGCGCTCAGGGACCGCACCTGTGATTGCGCAGATGCGCTCAGCTCCCCGCACCTGCGGAATCTCGCCCTCCAGTCTAAATTTTCTTCTGCGATGAAGAACCCACTTCTGCGGACTTGCTTATGCGACTAAGGTTCCGCAAAGGCAGCTACACCAAACACCAGAAATTCCTTCAGCCATGCTGCATGAGGCAAAACAATCCGAAACTCACCCGAGCTCCTCAGGACCCCGTCCGAACATACCAACAAGTTCCAAAACATAACACGGACCTACTCAAGGACTCAAATCACTCATAATAACATTAAAACCACGAATCGCACCTCAAATCGAACTTAATAAACTTTTGAACTTTCAACTTCCAAAACACGTGTCGAATCATAACAAATCAACTCGGAATGACTTTAAATTTTGCACACAAGTCCCAAATGACATGACGAAGCTATTCCAATTCCCGGAATCACAATGGAAACCCGATATCATCAAAGTCAACTCTCAGTTAAACTTATGAACATTCCAAACCTTCAAACTTCCAACTTCCAACTTCCGCCAACTAGTGCTGAAACCTTCTAAAAACATCCAAGTGCAAATCTGGGCATACGCTCAAGTCCAAAATTACCATTCGGACCTAATGGAACCATCAAAACTCCGACCTAAGGTCAACTAGACAAAAGTCAAACTTAGTCAACTCTTCCAACTTAAAGCTTCTTAATTGAAAATTATTCTTCCAAATCAATCCTGAAATACCTGAAAACCAAAACCGATGATTCACATAGGTCATAATACATCATATGAAGCTACTCAAGACTTCATACAGCTGAACAAATATGACAATGCTCAAAACGACCGGTTGGGTCATTACAATGCACTACCCCTCTTTTGGCCCGACCTCCTCCAGTGCATTGGAAGCGTGCAACTTCGGACGAAGACCAAAATGAAGGCGAAAAGCATGGAAAAGTGAATGATGCAAAGTCTAAGACAATCAAAAATATGACTTCAGGAAAAGAAAGAAGAAACTCCGCAAATTCAAAAGGAGGGTGGATCCAACAAGAAGGAGAAAACTTCCGTAAATGCGAACAAAAAGTAAAAAAAAAAGAGGAGAAAACTCCACAAATTTAAAGAGGATGAACTCCAACAAAAGAAGGAAAAGCTCCTGAAAAGCAGGTGAAACCTCAAAAGAAAAGAAAAAAAGTAACCTCTAAAAGAAAAAGAAAAAGAACCTCCAAAAAAGGAAGAAGAACCTCCAACAAGTTCAAAAAGAAGTCAACGCAAAGAAAGGGATATCATAGCAAACAAGATCAAGCGCTGAGGCATGGTTTGAACGCCGAAAACACGGATACGGTGTAGTGCTCAAGGAGGGACTACTCACTTTCATCCTAAATGAATATCCTAACCATACCCAAGCCTATATTACAAGCTAATGATAAATCCCTACATGATCCTATTCTGAGTGTTCTCACATTAGTGGATACTCACATAAAGGTCAAGCATACAGTATCTTAATCGCATGCATGGAACATCTTTCTGAGTGCGAGTATGTGTAACGACCCGACTGGTCATTTTGAGTATTTGCACTTCTCTCGGTGGTTTGAGGGCATGAGTATCTCTGTATTATGTATTATGACTTGTGTGAATCATCGGTTTCTATTTTTGATTGATTTGGAATTAGTTTGGAAGAATGAATTTTATGTTTGAAGCATAAAGTTAGAAGAGTTGACCAAGTTTGACTTTTATGTATTTGACCCCGGAATGGAGGTTTTATGGTTTTGTTAGGTCCGCATGACGATTTTAGACTTAGGCATATGTTCGGATTTGCATTTGGGTATTTCTAGAAGGTTTCGGTACTATTTGGCGAAAGTTGAAAATTTGAAGGTTTAGTATGTTCATAAGTTTGATCGGGAGTTGACTTCGATGTTATCGGGTTTGGATTATTGTTATGGGAGTTAGAATAGGTTTGATATGTCATTTGGAACTTGTATGCAAAATTTGGATTCATTCCGGATTGGTTAGGCTAGAATAGGACGCTTGGTTCGAAGTTTGAAGTTTATGAACTTAAGAGATTGATCTTGATCAACGATTCATGGTTTTGATGTTATTATGTGTGATTTGAGGCCTTGAGTAGGTCCGTAATAGATTTTGGGACTTGTTGGTATGTTCGGACAGGGTCTCGAGGGGCTCGAGTAAGTTTCGGGGTGATTTTGGACCATTTCTAGGCCATTTTTAGTTGCTGGTTTTTGGCCACAGAGGTGTGCATCGTGATCGCGGACTTTGGGTCGTGTTCGCGAAGAGCAAATTGTTGTTTTGGGAACTATGAATCCGATCAGGGAAGCCTTTTCGCGATCGCGTAGAAGAAAATTCTGTTGCCACTGACTTGATTTTGAAAGCTTATATCTTGCAATATATAGGGAATTTGAGATAATCCAAAAATGAAAGTTGTAGCCCTTTGTGTCTAGTTTTCAGAAAATCAAACTGTTTGGCATTTGGATTTTTGTACGAAAAGTTATGGCTGATGCACTACAGGCTGTGCGAGGAGAGTTTGGGAAGGGTAATAAAACTTTGTTCATCGCGATCGGGGGTAAATAGTCGCGATCATGAAGGATAAAATGTGTACTGGAAAATTTTTGAATCGCTATCGTGAGGTTAGTGACCACGATCGCGAAGGGTACCTCTGGAGCAGTGTTTAAAGTACTATATTTCGAAGGTCTTGGTCATTTTATCATATTTTGAGCTATGGAGCTTGGATTTGGGCGATTTTGGAGGTGATTTTCACAACATGGATTAGGGTAAGTGTTTTTTACTCGGTTTTGATTATATTTCATAAATCTATCTTTGATTTTGGCATATGGATTATGAATTTTAAAGAGAAATTGGGGGGTTTTGTCTAAACATTCCTAAAGTAAATTTTTGAGCTTTGAACATCGATTTGGAGTTGGATTTGAGTGAAATAAGTATGGTTGGACTCGTAATAGAAAGGGTTGTTGGATTTGTGTATTTTATCGGGTTTTGCGGTGCGGGCCCGGTTTGACATTTTGGTTGACTTTGAGTAAACGTGTAAAGATTCGACCTTTATTATTTAGGATTATTTCTGTAGGCATTATTTGATATTTTTGAGTTGCTTTTGGCTAGTTTTGAGCCGATTGGAGGTTGATATATGTGGGATGGCATTTCTAGTGTGTTGTTTGGCTTGCTCGATATTTGTCTTGGCTTTTTTGAGGTAAGTATATTATCTAAACTCGGTTGAGGCACTAGTTGCCTGAATTATTTGTGATAGCTACGCGCAATCGGTGCGCATATGTGTGGGGTTGAGCCCATGTGCGAGCACCGGGGTGTTTATCCATGCCCGGGGTAGTGCTTAGGCTATGATATGCCTAGAGTTGACTATTAAGCTTTAAGTTATAATGTTTCTCATCTTCATATCATTGTTGTGAACTATTTGAGCCATTTTTGAGATTATGAAGAGGCTAATTCCCTAAATAAACTTGGTAATTGCTATTTCTGTAATAAGTTTGCCGATATGAGATATGATAGCACACTTTGCACGTGCCTACACTTTAGTATGTTATTATAACAGTCCAGAAGCATGAAATCTGATAATTATTCATCATATTTATGTTTTCTTGTATACTTGCTTCTGTGTGATGTCATTTGGACTAGATGCATGTGACCACGCCGGGTGAATTGTGTTGTTATGCATGTGACCATGCCGGGCGGATTGTGTTGTTATGTCTATGACCACGCTGGGTGAATTGTGTTGTTATGCATGTGACCATGCCGGGCGGATTGTGTTGTTATGCATGTGACCATGCCGGGCGGATTGTGTTGTTATGCCTATGACCACGCCGGGTGGATTGTGTTGTTATGCATGTGACCACGCTAGGCGGATTATGTTGATATGCTTATGACCACGTGCGAGCGGATTATGATATAGCATGTGACCACTCCGGGCGAATGCATCACACTGAGCTTGTGACCACCCCGGGTGGATTATAATATTGAGCTTGTGACCCCTCCGAACTGGTAGCACGTTGAATTGGTAGTGCTTGCATGTGGATAAAGATCTATCCCTCCTAGGGTCACCCTCTCATGTTTCTCTCTTGATGGTGTACATGCGGATTGTGAGAAACCGATGGGTTTCTGGTTGATGTGAGCTCTGAGAGAGCTGGTTACTGTTATTGGATCGGGTTGCACACCACAACAAGCCTTATTAGCTTATGGTTATTGGATCAGATTGCGCGCCGTAACTGACTGTTATTTGGTTATTGTATTTCACCCTTATTTGCAATTTCCTTGACTGTTGCCTCCAATACTTGCATATCTTCTTTATATGTTGGATTGTTGACTGAGTAAAACACTTTAAAACAAAAAATTTTGAGCATCAAAGCGGTTAAACCTGAGATTTTCCTGATTTGATCATATAGCTGTTCTATACTTGTTGAAATTATAAACTGTACAGGCATTGGTGAGTATCATTTATAGTTCTTGCTTCTTGTACCTCGCTGAGGTTAGTTAGGATACTTATTGAGTACATGGGGTCAGTTGTACTCATACTACACTTATGTAGCTTGCGTGCAGATCTTGGTGTTGATGCTGCTGTGTATGGCGAGGGCTGGCATTGAAGATGTACCTGCATTTTAGTTATGGCTATCACTTGTACTTGTTAGCTTTAGATTCAATTTTCGTTCATGTAATGTGAGGACCCATAAAACTTTTAACCAAAAACTCGGGGTTTTGTGGTGCCAAGTTAGATTCCTGCGTTGCTTTAGTAGAAATTCTTCGCGGCAAGCTTGCGAGCCGCGGTTTGGACCTTTTGGACTGAACAGTACCCTACGTACTTAAAGGAAAATGTTTTGCAGAAGAAAGCATTTCTGCGGCCCATTATGCGGCCGTATAATCACTCTGCGGACCGCATAATGGTTGCAGAGTGAAGCAGTAAATTTGGCCAACTTGAGGTCAGTTTTGTGGTCGATTATGCAACCGCATAATCGATATGCGGACCGCATAATCGATATGCGGACCGCATATCGATCGCATAACCCCTCTTAGATTTTTGCGGAGGGAGTTCTGCGGTGCATTATGCGACCGCAGAACGAGTATGCGGACCGCATATTGGTCGCATACATGGGCCATAAGTTTAGGCCCCTGAGGGCCATTTCTGCGGTCACTTTGCAGACCGCATAACCATTATGCGGTCGCATATGCTACCGCAGACCTGTGTCGGGGCACCATTTTTCTTAATTTAAAACCCGACCCCCATTCCGTTAAAATACCCCTTAGGTCTATTTTGAGCTCATTTTCTGATGTTTCTAGAGTGAGAGAGAGAGAGAGAGAGAGAGGGTTCAAGAGGGAGGGTCTAAATTTCCATCAAATTGATCTTCAATCATCACTTGAAGCTTTGGAAATATTCAAGTAGAGCACCAATTCTTCATCCAAAATGGTAAGACTTCATCACCCCAGCTCTTAATTTCAAACATAGCTATAATGGGGTACTAGTGTGATACTTCATGAGTATGAGGGTGGTGTATCTTGCATGCATGTGTGATAAAGAGTGTGGGGAAATAAATTGAGTTATAACCATGAACGTTTTCCTAATTCTGGGTTCAATTTGTATATTGCTTCTTCCTAGAATCGAACTCCCGGTGTCCGAATAATGGGTGTAAGTTCCAACTTGATCAAACTAGAATTGTTTACCTAAGTGTGTTGGATTGAAAGATTCATGTTCTTTAATTGTTTTAGATGATTACCATGTCATCATGCAATTTGAGAACGTAATTATGATTTTCCAAGCTCCTTCCCTTATGTGTGAAATGCCTTATGTGATGGTACTTATCGACATGAATGATGATGTTATTTGAACGAATAAAAAGAGAAAGACTTGAATTGTAAAATGTTCCCAAGTGCCAAGAACTACTTAATAAATGAGGCTGTTTGTGCCATGTAATGAAAGATGGCAAGGAAATGTGAATTTAGTGAACAATTAAATGAGGTTATGTCTCACTTGAGATGGCTTAGCCGGTTGGGCCGAGACCGGACTCCGTGTAAAAATACGGTGGCATTGTGAGTTGTGACCCTGGCACTAAAGATTATTAATCTAAAACGATAGAAAGATTGAATTGGAAACTATATGACCCTTACTTGGTGTTTTCTTTGTAATTATATGAAATTCTTATTAATTATTATGATTGTCTTCTCTTGGTTTCAGTGTTCATTCTACTAAGATTAGTGTTTGCCTTACATACTAGTACTGTTCGACAATACTAACGTCCCTTTTGCCGGGGGCGCTACATCTTTGAATGGATGTAGGTGGTTCCATCACAGATAGTGCCGATCGCAGATAGGTGGTGCTCTCCTTCTCTCCACACAGCAGTCTTGTTGAGCCCCATTTCTCCCAGGGGTCATGTAGTCCTTCTTTTGTATAAGTTTTCATATTTTGAGGTATAGTCGGGGCCTTATTTCCGGCATTGTCATGCTGCTCTTTTGTACTCTTAGAGGCTCCGTAGACGTTTATGTGGATCATGTATGTAGGTTGGGGTGGTCGTTGGATCGAGTTGTATTTTGGGAACTCAACTATGGCATAATGTATATAAGGCAAAATGAACTAGCAACGTTTATATATTTATATAACTGATCTCTCCC